>JACEEZ010010852.1:0-108924 GCA_016584305.1 Chionoecetes opilio | reverse complement strand
GTCTTTTTACAGGGGTGGAGGCAGGAGGTCCCGCTATGAGGCATAGGATTTTCGTAACAATATAATGAAGGTCAAACAAAAATATTCCTTGAGGTCTAGATAGTTCCACAACGGGAGTATCATATACCAACATAATCAGAAAAGCGTGTACATTCAGGAACCGTGCTTAAAAAAGTGGCACGATGATAAATAGCTGAGCACTAAGGAGTTAAAAAAAAAAAAAAAAATGAGAAAATGTTCATGCGCTACTTTATTTGGGTCGTCATTGTCGTATATCTTATATTATTGTTGCAGATTTTTGCTAATATGATGCAGAATGTTCTCAGGAAAAACGATGGTGGCCCCAGTTTCTTCTTCAATATCAAATGGTGGTGTCGGGAAAACTGGTTGGAAATAAGGTGTGTGAAGGCAGATGGTCGCCGAGCTAGGCTGCGGGCGTCACTCATCACAATACAGCGGGATGCGGGACTCGCTCTCTAGGTATATAACTCTGTGGTGAGCTTATATTCACATCATTATGTAATAAGACGATGAATGTATACTTAATAAAAACAGTGAAGGTGAGAAAAAATGTACAAATAATGAAACTGAAAAATTAAATCGACCGAGAGTATCTACGGCCGAAGAAGAACATAAGAAAATAAAGAAGGTACTGTAACTATAGTCAATTTTTTTTATTATGGTCAAAATGCACTAAGGAGGCCACGCCCCCTTGTACCTGATTGGCTGAACGCAACAACGTATACGAAGTTGTGATTGGCTAACCAAACCAAGGGTAGTGAAGATTTGAACTCCCCGGTGCACCCAGGAGGCCACGCCCCCTTGTTCCTGATTGGTCGAACGAAACCTGTCTGAAGTTGTGAAGGAGTTGCCCTGAATACATACGATCGTGTTATTTAATGATTAAAGTGTTATCTAAATAAATAAAAAAGCATCATAATATTGCTATTTGACAATATAAAAGCTATACTTTAACGCGATTAACTGATAAATGACATGTGATACCCGTCGAAGTCAACGCCGGCAGATAGATTGCAAATATTGCATTTGGAATTTACGTTTATTTTCAGTATTTCCTATATTATTCATTCAAGAAAGTGAAGCGAAATCTGGAAAAATATATTTTCTACTGTCACATCATGCAGGGGTACATTAATACTGCCTTTACATTATTTGTTTGAGACTTTTAGCGCAGCGGAAAGCGAGAGTGCACGCTCCACAGAACAGCCGGTGTCTGCCAGCTGTACAAACGGCGCGCGGCGAATCTCCTAATACTTTTGAATTACCAATATTTTAAGTATACATCTGTAAACTGATTAATGCTTATTGTTTGTTCGGATTTATTCTTCATGATATATATATATATATATATATATAAAATTTTATATATATATATATATATATATATATATCTATATATATATAAAATATTTTATTATATAATATATATATATATATTTTTATATATTTTAATATATATATATATATATATATATATATATATATATATAATATTTATATATAATATAAAATATATATATATTATATATATATATTTATATATATTTATATATATATATATATAAAATATTTTAATATATATTATATATATATATATATATATATATTTATATTATATATATATATAATATATATATTATATATATTAAAATATATATTTTATATATATATATATATTATATATTATATATATATATATATATATATAATATATATATATATATATATATATATATATATATATTATTTCGGTACCTACAACAACAAAATTTGCTCCCCTATGCTTCCATCACTTCATCCTTCCTGACCTTGTTGGCAAGAAATAGAGGGAAATCTAAGAAATTAAATAAATGTTCAAAAGTTGATTTTGTCCTAACATATTTACAGTACATCATAATACAAAGGCTCACAGTCACAGGTCATCAGTTATTGATCATTGATAAAGGCTCACATTATTGTAATTCTTCGTCATTACTGGAACTTTCATCTGAATCTATGTTGATGACAAAACTGTCCAGCAGGTGTTCGAAGGCTGCGTCCTTAGCTCGGTACTCGTCCTCAATTTTCCGGACGTGGAACATCGCATCTTGCCAGTTCTGCTTCGTCACATGCTTGACTGATTCTTGTGTAATAAGCTCAACATTTTTCATTGATTGGTTTTCATTTGAATTACGTTTTTTAATTTCTGTTTTTACCTGAGCCCACACAAGTTCAATTGGGTTGAAAATGCAATGGTAGGGAGGGATTCGTAGCACTTCATGTCCCTGGGTGGCTGCAATTTGATCGATTTCATATGCTTGTTTTTCTTTGTGACGTTTACATCTATCAATAAGTTCAAGTTTAGTGTCGGAAGGATCATGCTCAATGTTATTATTGTCAACCACTGAATTATTTCTGACTTCTTAATGCTTAGTGTTGGAACTTTGTTATAAAAAATTGAATGATATGGTACATTGTCCATGATATTAAGTGATCTGTTGTTAATGTTAGGAAGAAGTTGATTTTCAAACCAATTTTTAAATCGCACATTGCCCATAGAATCATGACAGTCACCTTTAGCACCATATTTGGATTTGAACATCAGGAATGCTCCGGGTATGAAGCCTTGATGACCCCCCGCATGAACAATTATAAGCCTCCCTCCCTTCCCTGACTTTATTTTTGGCCCAACTGATCCATCCATGTTTGTCCAGCAGTGGTCCACGCACAGGTTTTGATTCACCCAGGTCTCATCGAGGTAGCTACACTTCATGCCTGGGATTCTCACTTTCTCTCTGCCTTTTGAGTTGTCTTAGAAATTTGTTCCTCGCTACGATGATGTCACTTCTCTCCATAAGTATTTTCCTTCCACTTGTTACTTTTCTGAATCTGAAATCCATAGTCTTGATGATTTTGTAGAGGGAGCTTCGTGAACCACTGAAGTCAATAGGAGGGTCATTTACCTTTGCCAGTAAGGTATCAAGTGTTGGCAGTTCCGCCCTTTCGTAAAATTAAAGCAGCTCTCTCCTCACGCAGTCCTTATCAAAAGCATCAAATTGGCCTGTAATTATATTCTTGATCTGGGTCCTGACGAGTGTATTGTTCCATCAAGTTGTTTTTTTCAAGTTTTATTCGTCGAATTGTACGCACGGAGACCTGCGTTGCTGCGTACGAGCAACTTTCAGCATTGGCTACAGTTTTGCTCTTCTGTTCATGAACAAAAAACTAAAAAACATTCATTATGATGTTCCGGGCCTGACTGGGGAGCCTGCTGCTGCGTGTAGGGGAGTGTTGAGCAGTGTTGGAATGTGCAGAGGCTGCAGCATCGTGTGCGTTCACGTTCATGCTGCTCATCCTGCATCAGTTGTCCGGTGCCCTGCAAGTAATAACAAAACAATTACGACTGAATAAATCACATTAATTTGCACTGTAACATTAGGCATATATTCTATACACAGAAGCTTGCTCTTTAATGTTTTTTGCCATGATATATTTAATTGATCTGTAAAAGAAGAAAAGTATACATAACAGTAACGTGTATTCACTTCATATAAACATTCACCTCATATATGATATAGTGAGCATATGCGAACTTGTATGTTGCAGTTCTTACAGTTATTCCTGTACAATTGAATAGTTTTGACACTTACCTCAAGGAAAATAGGAGATTACAGCAAAGACACTGCCTAGCAGGTAAGAAAGAGTATTGGTAATTCAAAAGTATTAGGAGATTCGCCGCGCGTCGTCTGCACGGCTGGCAGACACCGGCTGATCTGTGGAGCGTGCACCCTCCCTTTCCGCTGCGCTAAAAGTCTCAAACAAAACAATGTAAAGGCAGTATTAATGTACCCCTGCATGATGTGACAGTAGAAAATATTTGTTTCTAGATTTCGCTTCACTTTCCTGAATAAATAAATATAGGAAATACTGAAAATAAACGTAAATTCCAAATGCAATATTTGCAATATCTGCCGGCGTTGACTTCGACGGGTATCACATGTCATTTATCAGTTAATCGCGATAAAGTATAGCTTTTATATTGTCAAATAGCAATATTATGATGCTTTTTATTTATTTAAATCAAGTATAGGCGTCCAGCCTCTGGCTCCTTTGCTTTTGGCTCAGTTCTTGCGGCTGGAACGTGGCAGCGAGCTCAAAGTGCTTTTAAAATACCTAGTCTACAGAAGTTACAGAGTTTACAACAAGCAACAGAAGTTATTGTATAACCGAAGTTTATTTAGCACAATTATTATTATTTTTTTTTTTTTTTTTTGGGGACATCAAAAGGGGAAGGGCCCCAAAGGGGGCACAAAAAAATGGGAAACACAAACCCCCCGTTTAAAGGTTTCCAGCCCCATAAAAAAGGGAAAAGAAAGAAAAATAAAAAAAAAACAGATGGGTGAGCCAATCTTTTTTGGGGTTTTCTTTTTACCCCTTATTTTAAAAAAGGTTTTAAGTCTGGGGAAATTGGAAAAATAAAAACCCCAGGAAAAAGATTTTTCCAGAGTTTACCAGTGAAAGGGATGAAAGAGTAAAGATTACTGTTTTAACTCTTGCATTAAAAAGCTGGAAAAGAATAGGGATAGATTGGGATGGGAAAAGTCTTTTTGCAGCGAGACCGCGGGGTGGGGGAGGCATGCGGGTTAGAAAATTCAAAGGGGCGGGTGAGCATAAAAATGGGTAAAGAGAGAAAGAGAAGCAAACATTGGGGCCCGGTGGGGGATTTAAAGTTTAAAGACCGTCAAGTCAGGGGAAAGAGGGGTTGATGGGGCCCAAAAAAGGTTTTTGGTTTAAACCCCCTATTAGGGAGACGTAATGAGTGGACCCTTTCCAAAAACCCATGTAGAACATACCCCAAATACATGGGCGGATAAGGCCTTGTAAAAGAGCAAGAAAATTTGGGAGGGAAAAAAAAAAGGACACAAACCCCAAACGGGACCCCCAAAACTTCTTAGAAGCTGTTTTAGCAAGAGTTTAAAGTGAGTTTTCCCCATTTCCCCGATTTTAGAAAAGGGGATAGTCCTAGTTTTTAAACAGGGGGTTCTCAACCGGGGGCCAGGGCAAAAATTTAAGGGGGCCATGGTGGGTTGTTGAAAAATTATACTTTCCCTAAAAAATGTTGGGAATCTGAATAAAAAAAAAAACTTGCATCCTGCCCTGGAAAGAAAATTTTCTTGTTTTAAAAAATTAAATTTGGTTTTAATCATTAATTTTGAAAAAAAAAAATTGTTACAAATATTGTTACAAATGTGTGGAAACGTGGGGTTGTTTTGTATGTTGCAAAATTTTAAATTGTTTGTCCCAGTGTAGGTGTGATAAAAAAACCCCGGGGAGGAGGGGAACCCCGTATGAGACGGGTGAGAGACACGGGCCGGGGGGTGGGGGTAAAGTCCCCGGGGAAGAAAAGAGGGAGAGGGGCGATAGAATGATCTCATGGGGCCCCTGGGAAAATCTCCCCGTAAACATGGGGGAAAAATTTGTTTCTAAAATTTTTATACTGTTTTTATTTTGTTGGGACTTTTTAAATAAATGCGGTCGTTTTTTTTCGTGGGGAAAATTTTTTCTTTTTTTTTTGGTTTAATCATTTTTTTTCATGCCTTTCCCCCTATTTGGGTATTTCGCTTTTTTTTTTTTTCTCCAATATTGATGGACTCGCTATTCTTCTTTTTTATTTCAATTGGGCAGTGCTTGTCAAAGGAGGCGTTTTTCCTTTCCCTGTAAAAAAGGGTACATTTCAGTTTTTGCTAGCTTGAGTGTGAATTTTTATCATCTTTACTTCTCGTGGTGTATGTTTGTTTTATGCGGGGTTGTTTTTTGTGTTTAAATTTTTTTGTGATTTCCAAAGGGATGGGGGTTTTTTTTGTATGGGGATTTTTGTGGGGGTTTGTCATTTTACCCATTGTCCTTTTTTATCGTTTCCTTCTATATTTTTGTTTTAATCATTTAAATGTTTTTTTTCCTAAATGTTCTGTTTTTTTTTTAATTTTCCGTAGATTTGCGATGGGTTTAACTAGTTTTTTCCGTAAGAAGCGGAAAGTACATTTAAAGCCTACATCCCCTTACGGGTTTTTCCCAATCAATCCCCCCTAAAGGGGGCATCGCAAAAAACCTCAGTGGAAACTGCGCTTCAAAGTGCTGGGGAACGATTCTTTTGGGGCCCTTTAGTAAGTTAAAAGCTTTCATTTGCTGACCACCATCCCCCAGTATGCTGAGAAAGCCCCCCGTTTTCTTCAGGCGCCACGAAATTAGTTTGGGGGAAAACAAAAAACTGGATGGGGAGGGGGTGCTTTCCAAAAAAACCGGACCCAAAAAGTGTAGTTGAGGCTCATACGGGGTTTTGCTCTCGAAATGCGCCCAAAAAAAGGGGCCCCCCCCCCAAATTGGGGAAAAACCTTTAATCAACCCATTTTACTTTAAAAAATGGTAAAGCGTTTTTCCTTGGGGGAGGGCCAAGCGAACAAAAAAAATTTCAACAAATTTCCCTTTCAAAAC
Source organism: Chionoecetes opilio (assembly GCA_016584305.1). Taxonomy (NCBI): domain Eukaryota; kingdom Metazoa; phylum Arthropoda; class Malacostraca; order Decapoda; family Majidae; genus Chionoecetes; species Chionoecetes opilio. The sequence goes on along the minus strand of JACEEZ010010852.1, from coordinate 102,432 downwards.
GACAAAAGGGGAAGCGGAAAATTTAAAATAAAAATTGCCCGGAGGCAAAAAGGAAAAAAAGTGGATAAGGAAAATTAAAATCGTCTCCAACTGGATTTTTTGCAATCATTTTTGGATGATTTAAGGGAAAGTGATTCTTTTGCAAAAGGGCTACTGGGTTTTTGTTGGGTTTAGGGTTTTCCCTTGTGTAAATTCAAGGAAAAAATATCTTTTTATTTTCACAGTTTTTGAGAAAACCACAAAAAGCTAAGAATGGAGGGAAAAGCTTTTCTTCTTTCTTCAAAATTTAACAGGATCCCCGGGGGAAAATTGTTTTTGGAGCCCTGTACGACGGGGTCCGCGATGCTGGGATCAAAATCAGGGGTTTCCAAGAAGCCTTTTAAAGGAAGTACTCCGAATCCCAAAGGGGGGTTCATTGAAATGATCCATGGGTTTTGAAATTGGCGTCAAAAAAACCCCCCCTAAATAAAATTTTGCAAGACCCTTTGGAGGCAAGGGGTTTCAAATGCGTCAATTTTTGTAAAAGCGGGAGTTTCTGAACTCTCGCCTTTTCCAAACCTTTGTAGAGACATGGATTGGGACCCATGAAGCTCTCCTTTTTTCCCCTCCAAAGTGGGGCTGGCTTTCCAAGGGCAATTTTGTGAATCGAGTTTTTTAAAATTTTGGGGGGGAGCTTAAATTTTTTCCTGGAAATGAAAGGGGAAAAGAGATCTTTTTGGTAAATTTCAATAAAGGGTTTTGTGGGCCACGTCTTGCATATTTAGCAGATATATTTGAGCGGGTTTAAATAGGTTGAATCTAAAGCTACAGAGAAAGGAAAAGAAAGGTGTTTCACCTGATGGATTGTCTTCTGGATTTTCTCCCAAGCTTCAAAATTTGGAAAAGGAAAGTGGGGGTTCCCGAGAATTTTCCCCTGTTTAAAAACCTTTCACTGCCCCTTGGACGAAAAATTGAAAAAAAGTAGTCTGCTTGCCCAAATTATTTTAAAACTGAAATCACCCCGGGCACCCTGAGATCCTTGGAAAGTGAATTTAAAATAGGTACTTCCCAGAATTCGAGGAGGAAAAAGGGGAATTTGGTAATAAATTTCCTTTCTCGGGGCACTTTTTGATATTATACCTTTCCCCAGTGATGTTCGGGGGAAACGATTTCCCTTGATCTAAACATGATTCTGCCCCAAAAATTTTCTTTTTATGAAAAAAATTTAAATTTGTTTTCGGTTTGTTAAATGTATCAGTCATATCCAAAAGCCCAGTAAAATTGGGCACTTCGACAACTCTTGCCTTTTTCAACAAACCATTTATTTTAGTCTGGTTTCCCCACCCTTCTACAAAACAAAAAATAGACCGGAACCGTTTGGGATGGGGAAACCCCAAACATGAGTTTTTGCTTTTGTCAGGGGACAAAAACCTCGGTTTTCGTAAACCCGATGAAAAAAAAACAATATCAGCCTTCCCCCCTGAGTGTGTAAAAAATATGCAGAGATTAATTGAATTTTTTTTCCAAACCCAAATTTTAAAAATTTTTGCTAGTGCCGCTGGGTCTTTTGTGGGCAAGTGATGAAAAGTTAAGCATACCCACAGAAATCATCAAATATAGTAATTAAAACTTTTTAAACCCTTTGTAAAAAAAGCAAGGGTGTTCCCCTTCATCAACTTTTTTTTTTTTTTCCCTTTTTTTTGGGGGGTGGGATTTGGGAGAAAATGAAGGGGAGCCACACGAATGTTGAGAATTAATGAAGGGGGGAAAAGGAGTAAAAAAGGGTTTGAAAAACCCTGTTCCCTAGAATGTTCATTGTAAAAAGAGACAGTTGAGTGTCATTAAAGAAGGGAGGGGATAGTTATCTGGTAGGTTTTGTCGAGTGATAGGTAAGGGAAAATTTGGGTTTTTGAGGCCTTTTAACAAAAAACAAGGGTTTTCTTTGCCCCAACAAAAAAAAATTATAAAAGATCAGAAGTTTGGGCACCGGGTGGCAAACTCTCCGTGAAACACTTAGTTCCCCGTTTTAGTTGGGGTTAATAAACGACGTTTTAAAAAGCAGGGTAGAATCATCAGCGTTTGGAGTGGGATTAAGGGGGTTTGAGTTAGATTTAGGAGATCATTAATGAAAAACAATGGGCGACCAACCCAAAAATGGTTTTGAGTTTTATTTTTGGGTTTGGGTTTGGGGGAAAGGGAAATTTTCCGGCCCGCTGATTTAAAAAATTTGGGATTTTCTTTTTCTCTTTGGAAAGTTTTAGTTTTTTGAAATATTTGGGATTTTTTAAAAATTTTTAAAAGCTAATATTTTAAAAAAAATTTCGTATATATAAATTTTATAATTAAATCGAAAAAAAATCCCCCTTTGGTTTTTAAAAATATTATCGTAAATTAAAAAGTGGGGGTGCCTGGGGGTTTATTAGGACCTAATTTTAAATTGGGAAAAAATATACTTAAATTAAAGTTCCCCAAAAAATATCCCAAAATGGGGGCACATTTTTGGAAATATCCCAAAATATGCCAAAAACACAGGAAATTTTTTTCTTTAAAAATTTTAAATTATAATTAATATATATATAATAATTTATATTAAAATATATATTTTATATATATATATAATAAAAGATATAAAACCAGCGCCCGGGGAGAAACAACTTTATTGTTTTTTTCGGGAAAGTTTCGGCCCATAAAATAAAACCCTCATTTAGCCCAAAATCGGATACCAAAAATGTTTTTTGTTAAAAATGAAAATATACAAGTTTAATTTAAAAATTAAATTTTCAAAATTTAAAATGCCTAACCTAAAATATAATAAAAAAAAGAGTAAAATTATAAAACAGTAATAAAAATAAAAAAACTACACATACCAAACAAAAATGCAGGGAGTGTGGGTTCCACCCTGGTCTAAAAGCACAGGGCGGGGTTGAGGTGCCCGGGGCGCAAGAGACGGTTTGTGGTGGGGGGGTGGGAAGGGTCTCACATATCCACCGGGTGGAGTCGTGGGAGCTGTTTTGTAATATATTTTAAAATCTTGATTTGATATTGGGTGGCCTGGAGGCTTCGGAAAATCCCCGAAAGGCCCGAAATGGTGGTTTTGGGCACGGGTTTTGGCCAGTCCTGTGAGACCGTCCCCCATGCTCCGCGATCCTATTTGGTTTAGGGTTGGGGTTTGGGCTGGCCCCCTATAAGCAGCGGGTTAACAGGGGTACCTGCCCTTAAATTTTTCACCCCCTGAGGAACGCCGGGCATCCGGGAAATTTTCTCCCTTGAGTTTAAAAAAAATGGGGGAGCGTTTAAAAGGGGGGTTGAAAACTAAATCTTTAAACGAGGGCTTGTGGATCCCACGACTCCAAAGAAGGGTCCCCCGACCCACCCGGGTTTGGGTATGTGAGAGCCTCCTCACCCACCACCCCAAACAGTTCTTTTTGCGCACAAAGGGGACCTCAACCCCCGGGGCCTGTGCTTTCCCAAAACCATGGGGAATCCCCCACTTTCCCCTGCGTTTTGATTGGTATGGTAGGGATTTTTTTTTTTTACTGTTTTATTTAAATTTTTTCTCTTATTTTTATTTTTATTTTAGGTTAGGGATTTTAAATGGCAAAAAAATTTTATAAAATTTTTTATTTTCATTTTTAACCCAAAAAATTTTTTTATCCATTTTAGGCTGATGAAAGGCTTATGTATAGGGCCCAAAAGTTCGAAAAACAAACAAAAGTTTTCTACCCGCGCTGGGGTTTTTATCTTCCCCTTTTAGATCAAAATTCCCTCATGGAGGGAAAATATTGCCCCCCTCTTCTCTCTCCCCTCTCTCTTTTTTAAAAATATATATATATTCTGTTTTTTTGGAACAAACTTCGGATTTTTTTTTAGAAAAAGATGCCTAGTTCGAAGAACAGTCAGATCTAGGGGCTGTTTTCAGAAGAAAAAGTCAAGATCTCAAATTTGGTTTTTAAATATACATAGAAACAAAACTATAAACCCAACACACAAAAATCCACCCTGCTCCATAAATACATCAGAAGTGTTTTGTAGTTTGCTCTTTGTTTGTAGGAGCAGCTGCTTTCACGTTGTAGCGGCCCCGCAATAGTCCCCATCATGTTGGGACGAATGTCCCTTTATATCGGGTTTCCATGGTGGCAATGTCCTGGTGGAAAACGTTCCCCTGTCATCACTGACCGCGCCAAAAATTTGTTTGGGGAAAAAATCAAAAATGTGAATGGAAAAAAAGGGGTTTTTTAGTGACAATCGGCCCCCAAACGGATGGAACTCCTTTAAATGTCATTTACAATTTCCTCATAATTCGATGCTCGAACATTTCCTAGGTAGTTTTTTTATAAAGGCCCAAAAAGCTCTTCCCAAACAACTTTTTTAAGGGGAGTTTTGGGGTCTTTACAAAGTCATCATCCCCTTGAGTAGTTGACGAATTTTTAGGGCCAAATTTAAAAACCTTTCCTTCAACCCTTTTGGGTTCAGATAAAAAGTGCGTTCAAAAATTTGCTAACAAATCGAAAAACCAGCACCATTTTTGGAAACCAGGCTTTCCCAAAAATTTTTCCCTTAACCCCAAGTTTCCCGATGCAATTGGAAGGGGAACAAAAACCCCCTTTTCACTGTACCAAGGGGGTTTGTAAAATGCAGTTGAACCGCCAGGTTTGGGCTTTCGGTCGTGGGGGCCTTTTTTTTTTGTTTTTAATTTTTTGCTGTCCGCTCTTTGAGGGCCCCCCAAACAAAAAAAAAACACAAAGTGCTTTAGTGTTCCTAACTGTAGGGAGAAGTTCCCCCTTTTCCCAGATTTCCCCGGGCCAGAAGCAAGGAAAATTACCTTCATTTTCCCCCCCCCCCGATTTCCCCTGATGTTTTTTCATATTTTTAAAAGCAGATAAAAAAAGTCTTCATAGTTTCATAAGTTTCATCATTTCATGGCCGGGGCAATTGGGGAAAACTCGGAAGCTTATTTCCCTTTTTTGCAGAAAAACGGCCTTTAGCGTGTTTTTTCCCGGAAAAAAAAAAATTTTGAACAACCGCCCCCTCACTCTTATCAAAGTGTGAGGGCTCACAAAGTTGTTCCCTGAGTTGTCAACCTCAAAAAACCGTAACAGAGCTTTTTTTCCAAACTTTAAAAGCTTGAAAGTTCTTTATGTCTACGACGAAACGTGGTGATTTAAAAACTCCTTCTTGTAGCAAATTCCATTCCTTGAGCGAGATTTCCCAAATTCACTTTTCTCCTTTGGGGAGATCTAGGTTTCCCCAGCCAAAGGGCATGTAGCATTTCCTGGGCTGATGAATTTGGGCTCTCTGTTTTCTGCCTTTTTCCTTTAAAAATCTGTAAACTATTGGGGTTATCCTCCTTTGTTCGAATCTGATTCAACTTTAAGCACTTGCAATTGGAACATTTGGGGCTGGGGAATCAGGACCCTGGGGGCACAGGCCCCGATTGGGAGAAGGGACCCCAGGGGTTTCCTGATTTTAGCTCGCGGTTTTTTTCTGAATATCCTTTGATGTTAGTGGGGGCAGAAAATAAACAGTCCCGTTTCCCGTGATCCTTTTTTACGCCCAAAACCCTTGGGATGCCGAATGCCATGCCTGATGGCCGTTTTTCCACGCATCCATTCATTCGAGTGGTTTACACGGGGGTTGGGTTTTACGTGAGGGGCCCCACTTCTTTTCTTGATCCCTATTTCGGCACTTGAAAATAATGCAGAAAGGGTTCCCCTTTTAAAATTCCTTTGTAAGAGGTTTTCTTCAACTGTCAAGGGGTAAAAATTCCAAAATAGTAACAAAAAAAATGCCCAGATTTAAAACAGTTACCGGGGCTCCATCACAGCCCGGGACAAGGTAATATACCGGTTAAAACCAACCCAAAATTAGGACTCCCCTAAACAAAAAAAATCATATCTGCAAAGGAAAAAAAAAATGTTTAAACTATGTCCAATAGCTGTACGACAAATTTGGTAAAAAAGTACTACACATCCTGCTAACCCCTGCCAAAACGATCGGCACACCCCTTTTCCCCGCTCACTGCCCCCCAAAAAACACTGACTCAAAAAAAAAACCCGCCCCTGCCCTAAAAAAGGCTTTAGAAAAGAAAAAAATTAAAGTTTTTTAAAAAGAAAACCCTTTTGGGGAAACCTATTTTTGCTTGATTTAAACCCCTATTTTTTTCCTTTAATTGCGTTTTGGGTTTTCCCAAAATTTGGGCGTTTATAGAGTTAAAATTTTTCATCAGTTCGAGTTCAGGGAGGGTTCCCATTTACCTATTTCTCAGCTTTCCCTTTTGTCCAGAACCATATCTTCCCATTTTTTTTTGGGCGACCCTTTTATTAGAAAAAAGAGTGGGTGATAGGAAGAACCCTGGGGAAAAAAAACACAAATTTATAGATTTTTGGGGAAGAACAATGTCCGTTTTACAGTAGCTGCAATAGAAAAAATTAATTTTGAAGTTTCAAAAAACATACCCAAAACAGTGCTTAGTTTAATTTTTACTCAAAGCCGGGGCGGAAGAGTTTTTTTAGAATTCCAAAAAAAAAAAGAAAAAAAATAAAAAAAAAAATTTTTTTACTTTATAAAATGATAAAAGACTCCCGCACTTTTTTTTTTTCCCTTCCCAGAACAAAAAAAAAAACCTGCTGAAGCACGTATCTCAGAAGTTGTATTTTTGGAGCCATATTTATTTTGCCGTTTTTGGATAAAATCACTTTAAAGGGCCCTGTCACACGGACACTTTTTCCCCGGGTTTTTTTGGTATTTTGGGTACCATTTTCGCCCCCATTCCCGGGAACTTTTGGTAGCAAAAGCGGAGTCCGCAATTGTTCCCTTTTTCTGCCACCAGTAAATGGGATCTTTGGGTTTTAATTTTCGGAGGAAACCGACGGGGCCCCGCAAAATTTTTCGAAAAATACCCCATTGCAGTGAAATAAAGAGAAATGACCAATCTTGGGTGGTCCCAAGGTTTTTTTTTAGCATCTCATGTGATTTTGTTTTGGGCAAATAGGTGCTTATTAGGGAATAGCGTATGATTCTGTATAGTAATAGTAAAATAGTGTAGATGAGAGGAGAAAAATAAAGATGAGTGGGGAAAAATAAAGGGTTTGGTAGAGTAGGTAGGGGTAAAATATATAGGTTTTTAACACTTATATATAAAGACACGTGCATGATTGGTACATGCGTGTTATTTAGATATTTTTTACGTATGATTTAGATATATAGTTAATTTTTTGAGTTGTTGATGAGAAGTTATGACGGAAAATGTTGATAAAAACAGATATTTAATAGGCTGGTGTGTTTTTACTATAGAAACGGGATAATATGATACATATGTGTTATTTTTATTTGATTTAGGATTACAAGTAAGGTTTTGGTGATTTATTTATGGTTATCAAGGGGAAAAGTGAAGAGGGAAGGAAAATTTCATTTAAAAACCAGTAGAAGCGAGTAGCTATGATAGAAGAATAAGATTTTTGCTACTCTGGTAGAAGATGCTCGTAGCCGAAACGCCGTGTGACAAAAACGCGCACTTTTTGCCACCACTACGGGCATCTTTTGGTAGCAGAATACCAAAAGATGCCGGAAAATATTGCTCGTGTGACACGGCCTTACACATCATAACATCAGCTGTTTTATTCGTTTGTGGGGATCAGTCACTCTACCTCCGTAGTTTGACTTCAGAAAATATTAGACAATGGAAAAGACTGTGCAAGGAAAGCTAAATATACTAGAAAGAAAAGAGGCGAACTCTCAAAAGAAGACAAGTCTCCCCCAAGAAACAACGCTTCAGATCAAAGGGCTGAAGGTAAGTCCTTACCGTGTCATGTAGCAACTTCAGGTTCATGGAACCACCTTAATTGTCTCCGTGCAATTATAATACAATATTGTAGAATGAAAGAGCAGGTTGTACACCATTTCGCCATTTCCTTCATATTACAATATTTTTACAATGATGAACATTGGGTACGCCATTATTACCATTTCCTTCACTGTATAGTATATTCACATGGTACTAAATAAGTGAAGAATATAAGATAAGGTCAATGTTTAACTCGTTATATAATATACATTTTCTGATCATCATTAAACTGGTCAAATGTTGCACATTATAAAAACGTTATGTGCATTTCTTGTTTTAACTTTTTTAAATTTCGTGCAGGGACAGGCGCGGGGATATTGGCACTGTACCCTAGGGACACGTTTTGGGACTTTTCATGGTTTTTGTAGAGATATTTGGACCAAATATGAGGGTTTGAGTTGGTAACACTGCGCGCGCTGTGCTACCAAAACCTTCAGTCCAGAGTTGCCAGATTTGGGGATTTGTCCCTATTTGGGGATTCGGGCATGTTGGGACATGGGGATTATTTCTGCCTCTTAGGCGTTGTTGGAACTTTGTTTATTTTTTTTAATGATAATGTGCATTGTCCAAGATATAAGTGATCTGTTTTTTAAATGTTAGGAAGAAGTTGATTTTCAAACCAATACTTTTAAATCGCACATTGTCCATAGAATCATGAATACTCACCATTTAGCACCATGTTTTTGGATTTGAAACTCAGGAATGCATCCAGGTATGAAGCCTTGAATTCCCCCCGCATGAACAATTTATCCTCCCTCCTGCCCTGCCTTTATTTTTGGCCCAACTGAATCCGTCCGTTGTCCAGCAGCGCTCCAGCACTACGTTTTGATTCACCCCAGGTCTCATCGAGGTACACTTCATGCCTGGGTTCCCACATTTCTCTCTTGCTTTTGAGTTGTCTTAGGAATTTGTTCTTCGCTACGATGATGTCACCTTCTCTCCATAAGTAAATTTTCTTCCACTTGTTTACTTGTTCTGATCTAAAATCCTATTCTTGAATGAATTTGGTACGGGAGCTTCGTTAACCACTGAAATAATAGGAGGTTCATTACCTTTGGCCAGTAAGGGATCGCGTGTTGGCAGTTCTGCCCCTTTCGTATATGAAAGCACTCTCTCCTTCGCAGTCCTTATCAAAGCATCAAGTTTGCCTGTAATTGTAGATATTCCTTGATCTGGGTCCCCGACGAGTGTTTGTTCCATCCAGTGAAGTGTGGGTTTTTTTTTTCTTCAGTTTTATTCGTCGAATTGTACGCAGGAGACATTGCGTTCTGCGGACGTGCAAGTTTCAGCATCGGCTACAGTTTTGTTCTCTGTTTCATGACAACAACCACCTGACAACATTCATGATGAGTTGCCGGGCCTGCTGGGGAGCCCTGCTCTGCGTGTAGGAGAGTGTTGAGCAGTGTTGGAATCGCAGAGGTCTGCAGCAATCGTGTGCGTTTCACGTTCTGCTGCTCATGCCTGCATCATTAGCTGCTGGCCGCTATTAAGTAATATCAAACATTACGCGAATCAATCAAATTAATATTCCACTGTAACATAGCATATATTCAATACCCCGAACTTGCTCTTAATGTGTTTTTGTCATATATTTTAAGACGATCTCTATACAAGAATTTTAGTAACGGTTGGTAGATGTTGGATACCGAAAGGTATACAAACAGCAAACTTTTATTCACTTCATATAACAATTTCCCTCATATAATGTGCATATTTGAACTTGTATTTGCAGTTCTTACAGTTATTTACTGTACAATTGAATAGTTTTTGAAACCCTTAGCTCAAGAAAAATAGGAGATTAAGCAAAGACCTGTCTAGCGGTAGACAGAGTATTGTAATTCAAAGTACAGATTCGCCGCGCGCCTTCTGCCACAGGGTGGCCATAACACCAAAGGCTGTTTCTGTGAGCGTGCACCCTCCTTTTTTACCGCTGCGCTAAGAGTCCAAAAAAACAATGTAAAGGCGTATTATATGTATCCCTACCATGATGTGACAGTAGAAACTTATTGTTTTTATAGATTCGTTTCACTTTCCTGAATGAATAATAAGGAATACTAAAATAAACGAAATTCCATATGCAATAATTTTCAATCGATCTGCCGGTGTGACTTCGCGGGTATCCTGTTATTTATCAGTTAATCGCGATAAAAGTGTAGCTTTATATTGTCAAATAGCAACATTCTGAGGCTTTTTATTTATTTAGATACACTTTAATCATTAATAACAAACACGATCGTATGTTTCAGTGCCATATTCCTTCACAACGTCATCCAGGTTTCGTTCGACCAATTCGGAACAAGGGGGCGTGGCCTCCTGGGTTGCACGGGAGGGTCAAATCGTCACTACTCTTTGTATTTGCTAGCCTCCAACTCCGTATACGTTAAGTTCAGCCAATCAGGTACAAGGGGGCGTGGCCTCCTTAGTGCACTTTGACAGAATAAAAAATAGACTATAGTGTTTAATGTTCTGAGTGTCCTCCCGAGCCGTCAGCGGCTGACAAAAAACAAAAAACAGTAGTGAAATTTGAAACCGTCTATACTTGCATCTACAAAGCATAAAGCAACGCTGAACAGGGTGATTATACAGTCATGATATACAACGTACCTGTGCAATCTTTTCAGTGGCACAGGGGGACACAGCAGTAGTAATGCTATACTTCGTAATAGATTGGCGCCTGCGACATGATTGCGTGGCGACTTTTACTGTTATCTCTACGGTACGGGACTCGCAGTTATCGTACTGATCATTTTTAAAGATTATATATATATTACCCACATCAAAAAAGAAATAGAAAAATACACGGTCAAAATATTCGAAAATTATTCATGTATTAGATTTAAAGGTGTACCAATTTTTTCTGCTAAACCGGCAGAGCTCACTAGGACTCTGCGGCTGCGACCATGAAATACAAACGCGGCTATGTCCTATAATCACCTTTCTCTCTCTCTCATTTTTCCTCGTACTCTGTGAATAAACATTGAACACAATTTATTTCATGAAGTGGCTTTAGTGATATCTTAACAACACCTCACAAAGTGCGTTGTATATGCCCTGGCAGTCCCCTCACCCACCACCACAAGCACAACCCCACCTGCCACTCCCCTCCTCACAGTGTGTCCTGGTATGCCCTGGCAACACGACCCTTGCTAGGAACACACTGCCGCAAATATCTACACTTGTACTTCCTCTCACCTGTGGGGAGCATGTTGTGTTAATACTGCCCTTCTGGTAATGTTTTTCCCTGCACTCCTGGCACGCAAAGTTTCTCCTCACCAGATGTGGGAGGATGTTTGTGTAATATGGCTCTTCGGGGCAAAATTGGTGTTTATTCGCTACACTCCTGACACTCAAAGTTTCTCTCAACAGTGTGGGTGAGGATGCGTGTGTTAAGATGGCTTTCTTTTACGGGCAATTTTTTCCTACAACTCCCTGACACTCCAAAGTTTCCTCTCACCATGTGGGTGAGCTGGCCCCTAAGAGCACCCTTATAACGGTGCCTTTGACACGTGTGGTCACACCTCAGCCCTGGATCTTGCTTGTAGGTAGGATGTGTGCATTAATGCCAGCCTTGCTGGAGCACACTTTGCCACAGATCATCACAAGTGTAGGTGCTTCATGCCCTCCATTTGCAGAACTACGTCTGCCAGCACCCCTGTGGTTGCGGCATCAGCTGGTCCTGCGGAACCCCGGTGAGGCCCCAGGGATGACCAGCGTTCCCCTAATACAAGGAAACGCCGGAGGATACCTGGCGTGCGGGCGCCGACCCTGGAACTCTTTCACCATCAGCACCTGTAACATTGGTGGCCGTCAGCACACAAGAAGCAGTGCTTTCCTTGAAGGGTGCTTCCTGCTTCCCCCTCCAGCTAAACACCCAGCCATAGTTTGCAGCCATGAGTAAGGCCTAGCACAGGAGCCTCACCCACCGACTCTACATGGGGGAAGGAGTGGAGTGTGAGTGGCTAGTGAACCTTCAATGCAGGCAAGTGTAGCTAGCCTGCAATCAGGCAAACCAATATGGGTAATGGGTCAGATATTGGGGAGTGAGAGAGAGGGCGGCTGGCTCTCTCTCTCTCCTCTCACTAAACAGGCAAGGACAGAATATGAAACATAAATATTCTTCTATTCAATGAAATTTGCTCAGGCATGTGTACATACGTGCTGAGTAAACAACCTAACAGTAAATAGCTTTCAGTAAATCTAATACATACACATAGAAAGAGGGAGGGGGGGGGGGGCGAGGTCAATCCCTGCCATGGGATACAGACAATTGACCGCTGGCCCTCCACCCCCTGTCCATAAGGCTCCATTTGCTACAGACATCCATTTTTCCATTTTAGGAAGGAAGGGATGGAGGAGGAAGGATGGAAGGGGGGTGAATGACTAGAGTAAAGGAAGGAAGAACCATTTCGTACAATGACGAGTGGCCAGATTCATTCCAAACACATGAAACTAGGGCAGGACAAACGCCACTTGGTGATAGGTTTGTAATGTGGTTTCATATATAGCCCTGCTATGACACAGATAGCACAGACTCTTCTCGCAAGCCCTTCTAACTTTCCTGAAATCATGGAGTAAGAAATGTAGTATTAACCCCCCCACACGTCTGTACGCGCTAAAAAACGTTGTATAACGGCACTCTATCGGTGGTCGCCCAATAACAAATTTTATCGGAATTCAGGTCCTAGAGTAATGAATACCAAAAAAAATGGAGTACAGTGAGTTTCGTACACAAGTTTGTTTCGTACGCAGGTTTTGTTAGTTGTTTTGTACACTGATTTTGAGGTTTTTTTCGTACTACCTATGTCGTTTCGTAACTCTATTATCAAGTTCAACTCTTGAGCGGAGTGGACGCAACGACTATGGTTTTCCTATGACTCGAAACAATTTTTGGTGTACGAATCTACTAGTGTAGAGAACTCTAAAGTAAGCCAGGACAAGTTTTTTTTCATGCTTACAGACATGGTGTGCGTTAGACTTAAATTTCTACATCCTGATTTCAGGAAGTTAAAGGGGCTATCTGGGAGCTTCTGTGTTTTTTGTGTCTTCATCTTGTCATAGTAGGCTATAATGAACACATTACAAAATTCAACGCCTGAGTGTGACCTACACTAAATCGCCAGCTAGTGTTTTATGTTCTCAGTGTCTCCCGCCGTTGTCTTCTGCACGAAAAAACGAGTATGAAAATTGTAAACCGTCTATACTTGCAGCTACAAAGCATAAAACACCTGAAAACAGGTAGATTAATACAGTCAGGTATAAACTCTGTGGCATCATCTTCAGTTTGCACAGACCGCATAGTGAGCTATCATCATATATTTGGCGACACAAGTGGCCGTGTGGGGTTCTGTTCACCTTAATAATTCCCTAAGAAACATTTCTCTGTGAACTTCCGTCGCAATCACTACTTTGGAGAATAAGATGTGTTTTGAATAGGAGGAAGTGTATAGAGATATAAAATTAAACTACCCTAACCCCACCTTTAGACTCACTAATCTAACTAACCTGAACCTTTGCCCACACTCACTCCTAACTGAAAAGCCAATCTGCATTAAAAAATGTTCCGCGGCAGGGAAGAACAAGGCGATGGCGGTCAAAAGAGGAAGAAGAGTGTGGCGATGTAAACACTTGTCCTCTCACGCTCCTAATAAAACTATCATTTCTCCAAAGTATGATTTTAGCGGAAGCTCAGAGAATGTTTCCTAGAATCCAATAAGCTAAACAGAAAACCACACTCCCAATGGACCCTACCCATACTACGGTCACGTTTTGTTTACATCGGTGTCATTGTGTGGATAAAGGCGGGGTCGCAGCGGGTGACCTACGAAGGTAAAACTACGGCGTTGAATAATCTAGAGTTATTCTGCGCGAAGAATTGGATATTCCAGTGATATATTACTGTGCTCTGTTCTCGCGCCAACACTATAGAGAAGACCTAGGTAATGGCTGATGGCATAGGCTTCTAAAACCCAGAAACAGTCATAACAGCAGAGCCCGTCAAGGTAGCAACTGGTAGGTAGACGTAATGATTGTCCCTACCACTTGCTTACTTCTTAATGAACTCCTTGCTGTGACTGTTTTTCCTGTTAGAGCGTACGCACATCAACCATCACCTCAGGTCTTCTCTATGTTTGTCAGCGAGCACGGAAATAAGCACCTGACGTATCAATTTCGCCCAAACAACTCCGAATTTTTTTTCATCGTCGTAGTCTTTCTCTTTGATGCTGTACATATTCTGTAGTTGTATTAAGACCTTATTTCGAGTTCCTTTTGTTGTCTTTCCTCATATAAGTAGTGGTACAATCATAGGTTTTAATGTTCTTATGACGAGCCATGAAATAACTTGATCTATACCAACATCACCACCTTGCTTTGATTTATCTTATTACTCCTCCATAAACAATTGCATACCACGGTGGGGTTGAAATGGGTAACATTAAAAACAATTAATAAATAAAAAATAAAAAATAAATAAAAAAAAAAATAAATAAAAAATTAAAAAATAAAAAAAAAATAAAAAAAAAACACACCATCCTTGCCGCATGGTACCTGCCTGCTACTGTCGTCGACCAATAATTTTGTCCTACACAATCGGGAGAACTCGCCGAGCGCATGGGTGTTGGTATCTCGTCATTTCGCCCAAGGCAATTTCGCGCCACACCTAGAGTCATTTCGCCCACACTATTGGATCTATAGGAGCTAGGGGTTAGGTTATATTTGTTTAGTGTGTCGATAACCACAACCCCCGCTAGAAGGTTAGTTTAGATGTTGTAGTTAGTTGGGGTGGTTTGATTTGGGAGGTTAGGTAATTTGGTTGAGGTTGTTTTTAGATTAGATTAGCTTTGGTAGGATAGGTTAGATTTTGGTTAGTTAGGTTAGCTTAGGTTTAGATTTTGGTTATGTTATGTTAGATTTGGTTAGGTTAAGCATATCGTGGGTCAGCCCCTGCTAGTGTAGTTAATTTTTGGTTAGGTTAGGTTTATTTTGGGTGTGAGGGGGAGTGCAATTTTCTCTAGATATAAGAACTTACCCTAGATCTAGGAAAATTTTATAACACCCCCTACACAACTCTTTAATTCCTTGTTTCCGATGCATAATTTGTCCCCACCCGAACACCCCGCATTCCCACAGGTCCCCAAACTTGTTTGGGGGAAGTTGGAGAGTTTGGGCAAACCTAGAAATCTTAACCGTCATTTCGGCCCAAGGTTGCTGGTGTTCTTTCCTTTCTGCCAGAGGAAGATTAGTTACATGACTCCCGTGACATGGATCCGTGTGTTAATTGCCTTTAGATGGGCGAATTGACTCTTATATGTGGGCAGAATTGACTTACATGTGGACGAAATGTCTTGTGGTCGATGACGAAATTGCTACCAAAATAACCTAACCTTTTTAAAAAAAACAAAATTAACCTACCTGCATGGGGGCGTGACCCCGATATGCGAACCTACCAAATCTACCTGAGCTAACCTAACAATAACCAATCTAACCTCACCACAGCTAACCTATCCTAACCTAACCAAATCTAATCTACGTAACCTTAACCACAATCTAACCTAAACACCCACCTCGTAACCTACCCTAACCTAACCTAAACAATATAACCTAACCTCCTAGCGCCTTAGACTGCCGTAGTGTGGGCGAAATGACCTGTGGCGAAATGACTAGGGTGTAGCGAAATGGCCATGTGGGCGAAATGACCGATACCAACCCTAGCCATTACTGTCGTCGAGTTTTTTCTCCCGATTTGTTTGTAGGGACAAAATAATCGGTAGAACGACGTCAGCATGCAGGTGACCATGAGGCGGATGGTTATGTTCACCGTGGTATGCAACTTGTTTATGTGGGTAATACTAAATCAAGCAAAGGTTGGGTGATGATTGGTGTATACTCAAGAGTATTCATATGGCTCGTCAAGTAACATTAAACCATGATGTCCCACTAATTATTATGAGGAAAGACAACAGAAGGAACTCAATTATAGGTTAGGTTTTTAAATACTATCTAACCATGAAATATGACAGCGCTACAATAGAAGACTACGCCGATGAAAAAATATCCAGTTGGTTTTAGGCGAATTGATATTCACAGGTGCTATCATTTCCGTGCTCGCGAACAACCATAGAGAAAGCCTGAGGTGATGGTTGATGTTCGAAGGCTTCTAAACCAGGAAACCAGTCACAGCAGTCTCATTAAGAAGTAAGCAAGTGTTAGGGACACATTACGTACCTACGCAGTTGCGACCTTTTTGATGAGCTCATGTTATGACTCTGTTTTCTTGGTTGTTAGAAGCTCTGCCATCACCATTACATCAGGTCTTCTCTATATTGTTGTCCAGCGGGAACAGAGCACAGTAATATAGCAGCCTGGAATATCAATTCACGGCACAAATACTCTAAGTCTCCATCGCCCCCGTAGTTTTCCCTTGCGTGGGAAATCCACCCGCGCGACCCCCCTTTCCACACAATGCACCGATTTAAACAAACCGGACGTATCTATGTCTGGAGGCCCTAGACGAGATCTGAACTCGATGCCAGGGTCGATGGCAGTTTTTAACTCTTGTTTTATAACTAATTGGCCTAACTGGAAACAACATATGGCTTATCCACTGCACTTAAAACACAAAGTATATTACACGATTTTCCCTTCTTATTATATTGTATAAAAAAAAAGCCCTGGGGGGGATCTGAAAACATGTAATAAACCAATAACGCATAGGTTTAGTTGAGGAGGCGATAATGTTACTCACTATTATATTTATATAGTCATACGTATGTTTAGATTTATCTTCCCTAGGCAGTCATATTTTCCTGTTATTATTGTTTATCAATCAGATTAGAAAGCCTGATTGCTGATCGAACGCGTGAAGTCGTATGTTTTGATTCAATCTTCCGCACAATCTCCCCGCCGCGGCGTGGTCGGCCTCCACAATTATAACCTACATTGTCGCAGCAACAGACGATTTCGCATTCTTTATTTCATTCTTTATTTCCATGCATTGGCTTTTGTATTTTTGGTAAAAAACGCGTTTGCCAGACGCAGCAGTAACTGTCTTTAGAAACGTGTGAACTCGCCCAAATTTAACATGCCACAATTCATGTAAAAATATATCAACTTTGCTACTCGAGCGGTATTTGCATAAATTGCTATTATAGACGTTCCATTGAATCATGTCATCCATAACATTTTAGAACAACAGTAGAACTATATTTTTGGTATTCAGAATGCGGTGCATCAAATTTATCGCGAAATGATTTTATGAAATCTGAGTCGCGTATGCTCGCGGGACCGAAACAACGTAGACCACCTTTGAGTTAAAACTGTATCATTCCTAGTGTTTGCCCATACTCCCCCTTTTGACCCAACCTATGCATGTGGAACCATGGGCAGATGCTGGACATTTGGCCGGGTACATAATTTGCTCGCAACACATAGTTATTCAGTTAGGGAGTTTTGTAAACATCCCTAATCTAGCGAAAATTCTTTGATTCTTCTGAGTCCAGAGATGGTTGTGAACCTGACATCCTCACAGAATGATGACCGAAGTGTCGGAACCCCCCAACCCCCCACTAGGAGGTTAGTTTAGAGTTAGGTTATATTTGGGCTAGTAGGGTAAGGTTATATTTGCGTAGGTAAGGTTAGATTTTGGTTTAGTTAGGTGGTTAGCTAGGTTATATTTGGTTAAGTGTAAGTTAGATTTGGTTAGCTGTTAGTTTAGGTTATCTTAGTGCTTTAGGTTTCAGGTTTAGATTTGGTAGGTTAGCTTATCGTCTAGTTTTTAAGCCCCCCGCTAGTTAGTTTAAATTATGGTTAGAAAATTGCCCTAGATCTTTAGAAATTACCCTAGAACTGGAATTACCCTAGAACTAGGGAATTACCCTAGATCTTGATAAATTACCCTAGATATTGAGGAATTAGCCTAGAACTAGGGAAATTAGCCTAATCTACGTTTAAATAAACTCCAAATCTGTTTCCGCGCATTATTTGCTCCCCACGCCAAAAACACCGCATTCCCCCAGGTCCCCAAGCTGTTTGGGAGGGGTAGAGTAATGGCAAACACTAAATTTTACCGTAAAACGGCCAGCGACCACTAATGGCATTTATCGGTTGCAGTTTCATTGGGAATTGTGTGTGTTGTCTGTGTGTGGTGTAGTGTGTTTATCTCTGGTTGTGTGTGTGTTGTTGTGTGTCTGTCTGTTGTGTGTGTGTGGGTGTTGTTTGTCTGTGTGTGTGTGTTGTTGTGTCGGTCTGAGTCTCTGTGGTGGTCGTGGGTGTGTGTGTGTCCGTGGTGTGTGGAGTATGGTTGTGTGTGTGTGTTTTTGTCTGTGTGTGTAGTGGGTGTGTGTGTGTGTCTGTGTGTGTGTGGTGTGTTGTGTGTGTGAGGGAAAGGGGAGAGTAGGGAGCAAACACCTACCGTAGAAAATTGGACCTGAAAACAGACTTGTGTACGAACTGACTCACCCCGTCTGGTCCTAGTGTAAATACAACAATAACAAAAAACTAACACAAAGAAAAAAAAATACGTTTTAAAAACGTCAATTCGGACAATTTTTTTTTTTCCACCACCCATCACCAAAATCGATTGCCGTGACGTTTCGCCTCATGGATGTTTCGCCCTCGCCCCCGCCCATCGCGGACGTTTCGCCCCATGGACGTTTCACCCCCTCCTAATCACGGACGTTTCGCCCCCATTAGCTGACGTTTCGCGCCCCACACTGCGGACGTTTCGCCCGCATGAACGTTTCGCCCCCTCCTAGATCACACGTTGTCGCCCCACATTAGCGGACGTTTCGCCCCACACTAGCGGACGTTCGCCCCCATTCGTGACGCTTCCCCACTCGCGACGTTTCGGCCCACATTAGCGGCGTTTCGCCCCACACTAGCGGCCGTTTCGCCCCCATTCGTGACTTTCGCCCACTCGCGGACGTTTTCCGCGCCCCGGAATTACTATATTGTTTTCAAAACTGTTCATCAAATGACTACAAAATCAGTCATAAATACTGATCTATTTTTACGTTCGAATCCTGATCGGCTGTCGTGCTTGATCAAAGGCGATAGTTTGAAATAGTGCGAGGATTTACCTGCCGGGAATGGTGTGAATTGGTGGTAGGTAGAAAGCTTCCTTCGCTGAATGAAAAGTCATTTCATGAAATAGGTGTGTCCTAGCGTGACATAAGCGCTCTAAATTATTTGATCAAACCTGAGAAAACGTGATTTATGCATGAAACTTTGACGAACCGCAATTGGGCCAGGTGATGCTCATTTTGAGATGTTGACTTAATATCCTATTACATATGACCTCCCCAATTATATCAAACATGATCGTTATTATATCTGCGAATTTCGCGCTTCGCCCCCTCCCAAGCGCGGACCGTTTCGCCGCCCCTTTGGCGGACGTTTCGCCCATTTTCGGACGTTTCGCCCCACGCGGGACGTTTCGCCCCCGGAATTACTATAGTTTCAAACTGTTCATCACATACTACAAAATCATCAGAATACTGGATCGATTTGGTTTAACCCACAAATTATGACGATGCTGTTTATCGACCCTGTCTAAAGGGACAGTGTACTTCGAATTCCGTACTATAGTCAAAACAGGTTTGAGTCATAGTCGATTTTTCTACGATAATTTCCATATTTCTTCGTTAACTCTCTCCAATTTTGACACACTTAGTTCTACCCAATACTAACTACACGTCAAATTTTCTAAAATCAATGGAAATAAAAAAAGTTCCTTCATAAGTTTCTGAAGGCTTTTTTATTTTCTCATTTGATTTTTATGAATTTGACGTGTAGTTAGGTAGTGGTTTGAAACGTAATGTGTCAAAATTTGGGAGAGATTTAAAAAGAAATATGGAAAATTAAGCAGTAGAAAAATCGACTATGACTCAAATCCTGTTTTGACCTATATTACGGATTCGAGTACACTGTCCCTTTAAGACCGGTCGATAACAGCAATGTCGTCATCATTTTGTGGCGTAAACAAATCGAGCAGTATTTCTGACTGATTTTTGTAAGTCTTTGATGACAGTTTTGAAACTATAGTATTATCCGGGGCGAAACGTCCGCGAGTGGGGCGAAACGTCCCAAAATGGGCACCCGAAACCCGTCGCAATGGGGGCGAACCGTCCGCGATTGGGCGGGGGCGAATTCGCAGATATAATAGCACGATCATGTTTTGCATATATATTTTGGGAGTCAATCTGTAATCGAGTTATAAGTCAATCATCTCAAGTGAGAATCACTGGCCAAGTTGCGGGTTCGTCAAGTTTTCAGCATCAATCACTTTTCATCAGTGTGGATCAAATAATTAGAGCCGTTATGGGTCCACGCTAGGACCACCTTATTTTCATGACATGACTTTTCTCAGCGAAGAATCTTTTCCTACTCTACCACCAATTCACACGTTCCCCTGGCAGGTATCCTCGTCACTATTTCCTATCTTTCCTTTGTATCAGCACGACAAGCCGATCAGGATTTCGATCCTTTATAAATCATCAGTATTTCCTGATGATTTTGTAGTCATTTTATTGAACAGTTTTTGGAAAAACACTATAGTAATTTCCGGGGGGCGAAACGTCCGCGAGTGGGGCGAAACGGCCCGAATGGGCGAAACGTCGCTAGTGTGGTGCTAACGTCCCCTAATGTGGGGCGAAACGTCCGCGAGTGGGGCGACAAGCGTCCACGATGGGGCGGAAACGTCCGCTAGTGGGGGGCGAAACGTCCCGCTAAGGGGGCGAAACGTCCGTGATTAGGAGGGGTCGAAACGTCCATGGGGCGAAACGTCCGCTAGTGTGGGGGCGAACTCAGCTAATGTGGGCGAACGTCCGTGATGAGGGGGTGAACTCCATTGGCAAACGTCCGCGATTGGGCGTGGGCGAAACATCCCTGAGGCGAAACGTCGGCAATCGATTTTGGTGATGGGGGTGGAAAAAATTGTCCGAATTGACTTTTTTTCACGTTATCTTTTTTTTCTTTGTGTTAGTTTTTTTTAGTGTTATTATTTTCCACTAGCCCGAAGGCGTGGAGTCAGTTCGTACACAGTTGTTTTTCGGTCAATTTTCTACGGTAGTGTTTTGCCATACTCTCCCCCTTCCTCACACACACACACACACACACACACAGACACACACACACACACAAATACACACACAGACAAACACACACACACACCCCTACTCACCAACCCACCTGACACCACACAAACACCACACAGAGACCAGACCGACACACAACAAGCACCACAACAAGACATACACCCACAACACCACAACAGACCACAACAACACACCCCAAAACACACAGAGATCACCACACACCACAGACCCACCACAATTCCATGACTCAACTCGATAAATGCAGTGGTTCCGCTGGCAGTTTTTACGGTTAAAATTTCTAGTGTTTTAGGCCCTCTCTCCCCCTTGCCCCCAAACAAGCTTGGGACCTGGGGAATGCAGGGGTTTTGGGGGAGCAAATAATGCGTCGGAATCATGTACTTTTGGAAGTTTATTAACCCTAGATCTAGCTACTTTCCCTATTTCTTAGCATTCCTCATTTCTAGGTAATTTCTCAAGATCTAGGGTAATTCCCTATTCTAGGGTAATTCCCTAGTATCCTATTGAATTTCGAAGATCTGGGCAATTTTCTTACCAAAATTAACTAACATATGCGGGGGCTTAACCCCCGATAAGCTAACCTACCAAATCTAACCTAAACCTAAGCTAAGCTAACCTAACCTAACCTAACCAAATCGACTTAACTTAACCAAATATAAACTAAGCTAACCTAACCTAACCTAACCAAATCTAGACCTTACCTACCAATATACCTTACCTTAACCTAGCCAATATAACCTAATCTGAACTAACCCCTAGTGGTGGTTGGGGGTTCTCGCCACTTCGGTCACATTCGTGAGGATCGTCAGTTCCACATCTCTGGACTCCAGAGAAATCCAAGAATTTCGCTAGATCTAGGTAATTTTTACAACTCCCCTAACTGATACTATGTGGTTTGCGACGCATATTATGTACTCCCGCCAAATGTCCGCATTGCCCCCAGGTCCCATGCTAGTTTGGGGTCAAGGGGGAGTAATGGGCAAACACTAGACTTATACAGTTTTAACTCAAAAGTTGGTCTACTGTGTTTTGGCTCCGCGATAATCTTTTCTATAAAATCCATTCGCGTAAAAGGTTGATTGCACCCATCTGAATACCAAAAATTAGTTCTACTGTGTTCTACTATTGTATGGATGACCATGCTTAATGGAAAGTTTCTATAATAGCAATGTAATGCAAATTACTCGCCGCGTAGTAAGCAAGCTTAATATATTTTTTTACATGTATATGTGGCATGTTAAATTTGGGCGATGTTCACACTGTTTTTCTAATGACAGTACTGCTGCGTCTGCAACGCTTGTCAAAATTACAATCAGCAAATGCCTTGGAAACGAAGAATAAAATCCGATCGTCCTGTGTGCTGCGACATGTAGGTGTATAATTTGTGGAGGCGACACGCGCGGCGGAAATGTGGCGGGAAGATTGATCTAAACATACGACTTCACGCGTCCGACTCATTGCACTTCCAGGCTTTTCTATTTATTGATACACAATATACCAGGAAATATACTGCCTATGTATAGATAACTTCTAACTACGTTATTGACTATATATTCTAGAGGAACATTTACCTCGCTCCTCAACTATAACCATACTTGGTTTATTTGGTTATTACATGTTTTACAGATCAGGCTTCTATACATATACTATAGAAAGAAAATCGTTCTTAATATTATCTTTGTTTTTAAGTTCGTGAATAGCATATTTTGTTTTATCAGTAGACAACTTAGTATAAAAAAAGTGAGTAAAACTGCCAGCGACCCCTGGCATTTCGAGTTTCCAGATCTCTCTCATGGCCCCAGACAAGCTCGTCACGTTTGTTACATAGGTGCATTGGTGTGATAAGGCGTGGGTCGCCGCGGGTGGTCTACGAAGGGAAAACTACGGCGATGGAAAATTTATAGTTTATTTTGCGTGAATTGATATTCCAGGTGCTAGATTACTGTTCTCTGTTCCGGGGGCGGGCAACACTATAGAGAAGAACGGAGGTAATGGGCTGATGGCAGAAGGCTTCTAACCGAAAACAGAGTCATAACAGAGCCTCATCAAAATAAGCACCTGGTAGGTACGTAATTTGTCCCTACCACTTGTTAATTCTTATGAGACTGCGTGCTGTTTTCCCTGTTTATTAAGCCTTCGCACATCACCATCCCTCAGGTTTTCTCTGAGTTGTCAGCGGCACGAATATAGCACCTGGAATATCAATTTCGCAAACCAAAACAAAAACTGGAATTTTTTCATCGTCGTAGTCTTCTCTTGTAGCTTACATATTCCATGTTTATAGTTTGAAAATACCTTATTAATGAGTTTTCCTTCTGTTTGTCTTGTCCCATAATAAGTACGTGGGTACTCTGGTTTAAGTTTACTTGACGCCCAATGATACTCTTGAAGTCCTATACAACTCACCACCTTGCTTTGATTTTATCTTATTACTCCTCCACAAACAGTTGAATAACCACGTGTCATTACCCATCCTTGCCTCATGGTACAGTGCATTCTACTGTCGTCTACCGGCTATTTTTGTCCCTACACAATCGGAGAACTCGCCGCAGTAATGTTAGGTTGGTATCCCGGTCATTTCACGCCCACTGCCATTCGCCACCCATAGTCATTTCGCCCACAGTCATTTCAGCCCACACTATGGATCTATAGGAGCTATAGGTTAGGTTATTTTGTTTGGTTAGGTTACTAGGGTAGGTTAGATTTGGGGTATTTGGTTTGATTTGGTTCGTTTTACGTTAGATTATATTTGGTTAGGTTCGGATAGGTTAGATTTGGTTAGAGTTTAGTTTGGTTAGGTTAGGTTAGCTTAGGTTAGATTTGGTTAGGTTAGCAGATTCGGTGGGTCAGCCCCTGCTAGGTAGGTGATTGGGGTTAGTTCGGTGATTTTGGTTAGGCAATTTTCGTCATTTTCGCCACAAGACATTTCGGTCACATGTAAAGTCAATTTGCCACATATAAGAGTCCAATTCGCCCACTCCTAACGGCCTTCACCCACACGATACATGTCACGGAGTCATGTAACTATATGCTCCTCTGGCGAAATGGAATGAACCCATAACCTTGGGCGAAATGAACGGTAAAATTTCTAAGTGTTTGCCCAAACTCCCCCACTGGTCCCACAAAACAGTTTTGTGACCTGTGGGAATGCGGGGTTTTCGGGTTGGGGAACATTATGCATCGGAAACACGTATTAAGAGTTGTGTAGGGGGGGTAAAATTTTCCTAATCTAGGGTAAGTTCCTTATTCTAGAGAAGAATTGCTACCAAAAGAACCTAAACCTAACCAAAATTAACCTAGTCCCTAGCAGGGCTTGACTCCACCGATAATGCTAACCTACCAAAATCTAACTACCTCAACCAAAATCTAACCTAAGCTAACCTAACCTAAACCAAATCTAACCCGATCCTAACCATCATCTAATCTAACCTAAAACCTAACCAAATCTAACCTAACCTACCCAAATCTAACCTACCTACTAAACGAAACATCTACCTAACCTCCGAGCGGGGTTTGGGGTTCTCGACACACTAAACAATATACCTAACCATCCTAGCTCCTATAGACTCCATAGTGTGGGCCGAAGACTCTATGTGTGGCGAAATGCATTGGCGAAATGACCGGATACCAACCTAAACCATGTGTCGCGAGTTCTCCCGATTTGTGTAGGGACAAAATTACTTGGTAAGACGACAGTAGCATGACAGTCCTGAGCGAAGGTGTTAATGTCACCGGGTTATGCAACCTGTTATGATGGAGTATAGATAACCAAGCAGTTTGGTGATGTTGGTATAGACTCAAGAGTATTCTTAGGCTCGTCAGTAACACTGAAACCATATGTCCACTACTTATTTATGAGGAAAGAACAACAAGGACTCGATTATAAGTATTTTTAATAAATCGTAACCATGAATATGTCAGCCTCAAAGAGAAGACTACGACGCTGAAAAAAATTCGAGTTGTTTTGGCGACTTGATATACTTCAGGTGCGATATTTCCTGCTCGCTGACCACATAGAGAAGACTGAGGTGATGGTTGATGTCTTAGTCTTCTAACCAGGAAAACGTCACGCAGAGTCTCATTAAGAAAATAACAAGTGGAGGACCTTTCGTCCTACACATTGCTTAACTTTTGACGAGCTCTGTTATGACTGTTTTCTTGGTTTAGAAGCCCTGCACATCAGCCATTACCTCAGGTCCTTCTCTATAATGTTGTCAGCGAGACAGAGCACAGATAAGGAGCCACCTGAATATCAATTTCGCCAGAATAAACTCTATTCTCCATCGCCGTAGTTTTCCCTTCGTATTCCACCCGCGGCGACCCCGCTTATCCCCGAAATGCCCGATGTAAACAAACCGGGACGTGTTATGGGTAGGTCCCATTGGAGTGTGGGGTTCTTGTTTAGCTTAATTGGATTCTAGCAACATTCTCTCTGGCTTTTCCCGCGCAAATCTACTTTTGGAGATAATGACATGTTGTTTCTGGGAGGTGAGAGCAAGTGTTTTAACATCCACCACAACTCTCTTCCCTGGTGACCTGCAATCGCCTCTGTTTCTCCCTTGCCGCGGACACTTTTTTTAATGCAGATTTGGCTTTGTAGTTGGAGGTTGAATTGTGGGGAATAGGTTAGGTTAGTTGATTAGTGAGATCCCTAAAGGTGGGGTTAGGTTCGTTTAATTTTCCTATCGCCTCTACAATCCTTTCATATTAAAAAACATCGTATATCGTCCCCATAAGTATTGATTTTGCGACGGAAAGTTCACGAGAGAAAATGTTTCTTAAATACAGTATTAAGTGAACAGAAACCAAAACTCCCAATGTGTCGCCAATATTATGATATGATACAGCCTCACTACTGCTGTTCTGTGCCACTGAATATGATGCACAGTAGTTTATTAATAATTACTGTATAATCTACCCTGTTTCAGCGTTGTTTTAATGCTTTGTATCTGCAGTATAGACAGCTTACAATTTCACCTACTCTTTTTTTTCGGGCGAGACAACGCGGAGGACACTGAGAACTAACACTAGCTGGCGGATCTTATTGTATGCTCACCACTCGGGTGTATTTTTGTAATGTGTTTCATTTATAGCCCTACTTGACACAGATGATAGAACCAAAATTACACAGACTCTCCAGATAGCCCTTCAACTTTTTCCTGAATCATGGATGTATAAATTTAAGTATTAACCGCCACTCACATGTCCTGTAGGCAAAAAAAAAAACTTGTCCTGGCGACCTTTCGTGTTATCTACACTAGTTTCGTCACCAAAAATTTGTTTCGTAGTCTATAAGGAAAACCATAGTCGTTTCGTCCACTCGCTCAAGAGTTGAACTTGACTATACTAGTTCTAAACGGACACTAGGTATGTAACGAAAAAAAAACCTCAAAATCATTGTACAAACACTAACAAACCTGCGTACGAGAACAACTTGTTTACGAAACCTCCCTGTCCCATTTTTTTTTTTGGGGGGTAAATATTATTACTCTAGGACCTGATTCCCGATAACATTATTTGTTATTGGGCGACCACCGATATTGAGCCGTATAGCAACTTTTTTATCGCTACAGACGTGGGGTGCGTTATACTACATTTCTACCTCCATGATTTCGGAAAGTTTAGAAGGGGCTATCTGGAGAGTCTGTGTCCTTTCATCTGTGTCATAGCAGGCTATATAATGAACCATTACAAAATATCACAGAGTGCGTTTTCCTCTAGTCTCATTGTTTTGGTGAATCTGGCACTCGTCATTGTCGAATGGTTTCAACCTTCAGCCTGCCTTCCATCCTTCCTGTGCCTTCCTCCTTCCTTCCGTTAAAGTGACAATTGTGATGTCGGTGGAAAATGACTCCTTATGGCAGGTGGGCTGGAGTGCAGCGGTCACTTTGTCTGTATCCCATGAGCAGGATTGACCTCTGCCCCCCCCCTCCCCCTCCTCTCTTTCTTTATGTGTATGTATTTATTTAATGGAACAGTATTTACTGTATAGTTTTTGTTTTTACTCAGGCACTGTATGTAACAGCAAATTCTGAGCTAAATTTCAATTGAATAGAAGATATTTATGTTTCATATTCTGTCCTTGCCCTGTTTATTGAGAAGAGAGAAGAGAGCCAGCCCGCCCTCTCTCTCACTCGCCGGCATTATCTAGCCCCATTAACCCATTATTTGTTGTGCCGATGTGCAAGGCTTAGCTACCTTGCCTCATTGAAGGTCATCTAGCCACTCACCCCTCCACTCCGCAACCATGTAGAGTGAGTGGCGTGAGGCCTCCTGTGCTGGCCTTACTCCTTGGCTGGCAAACACTGGCTGGGTGTTAGCTGGAGGGGGAAGCAGGAAGCACCCTTGCAAGAAGCACTTGCCATGCTTGTGTGCTGACGGCCACCATTTACAAGTGCTGAGGTGAAGGTCCGGATGCGCCCCGCCAGACTCCTCCCGGCTTTCCTTGTATTAGGGAACGCCTTGGTTCATCCCTGGGGCCTCCATCGGGGTTCCTGCAAGGCCCATCTGATCCTCCACCACAGGGGTGCCTGGCAGAGTAAATTCTGCAATGAGGGCATGAGACACCTACACTTGTGATGAATGTGGTCAAAGTTCTGCTCCAAGCAGGCTGGCATTATGCACACATCTCACCCATACACTGCAAGACAGGGCTGATGTGTGAACCACTGTGTCCAAAGTGTTCACTCGTAATGGTGCTCCTTCGGGCAAATCTCACACCACACTGGTGAGAAGAAACTTTGAGTGTCAGGATGTAAGGAAACATTTGCCCGTAGTAGCCATCTTAACAACCACAATCCTCACACACTGTGAGAGAACTTTGAGTGTCAGGAGTGTAGGAAAACATTTTGCCTAAGACCATCTTAACACACACAGTCCTCACCCACCTGTAGAGAAACTTGAGTGCCAAGGATTCAGGAACATTTACCCAGAGGGCAGTCTAACACACACACATGGGCTCAACCCAGCTGGTGAGAGGAAGTAACAATTTGTGATATTTGTCGGCAGTGTTTCCTAGCAAGGTCGTGTTTGCAGGCATATCCAAGACACACCTGTGAGGACGGAGTGGCTGTGTGTGGGTTGTGCTTGTGGTGGTGGTGAGGGGCTTGCAGGCATATACAACGCCACTTGTGAGGTGTTGGGGTTTTAAGAATATCAATAAAGCCACTTCATGAATAATTGTGTTCAATGTTGATTTTATTTCACAATTACAGAAGGGAAAATAGAGAGAGAGAGACTGATATAGGGAACAATCACACGTTTGTCTTTCATGGTCGCAGCCGCCAGATGTCCTTAGTGAGTTCCGCGGTTAGAAGAAAAAAAATCTGTACAACTTTAATCTCAATACATGAATATTTTTTTCGATATACTTTTGCCAGTGTATTTTTCTTTCTCTTTCTTTTTCTTGTTGTTTGGGTAATATATATCTCATCTTTTAATTAAAATTCATTACGATAACTGCTAGTCACTTACCGGTAGATCACTGTAAAGTCGCCACCGTGCATCATTCGCCTGCGCCATATCTTACGAGTAATATCATTACTACTGCTGTGTCTGTGCCACTGAAGAGATGCACAGTTAGTTGTATAATCATGACTTGTATAATCTACAGCTGTTTCACACGTTGTTTTATGCTTTGTATCTGCAAGTATAGACGGTTTCAAATTTCACTCTGTTTTTTTTTTGTAAGCAAGAAACAACTTTTCCGCTGGCGGCTGCCGGGAGGACACTCAAACATAAACACTATAGTCTATTTTTTTTATTATGGTCAAAGTGCACTAGGAGGCCACGCCCCCTTTGTACCTGATTGGCTGAACTCAACGTTACAAGTTTTGATTGGCTAACCAACCAGAGTAGTGAGATTGAACTCCCGGTGTCACCCAGGAGGCCACGCCCCCTTGTTTCCTGATTGGTCGAACTAAACCTGTCTGAAGTTGTGACAGGAAGGCACTGAATACTACGATCGTGTTATTTAATGATTAAAGTGTTTCTAATAATAAAAAGCGATCATATATTGCTATTTACAATATAAAAGCTACACTTATCGCGATTACTGATAATAACTGTGTATACCCGTCGAAGTCAACACCGGCAGATAGGATTGAAATATTGCATATTGGGATTTACGTTTTTTCAGTATTTCTATATTTTCATTCAGGAAAGGTGAAACAATCTATAAAACAATAAGTTCTACTACTGTCACATCATGGAGGGATCATTATACTGCCCTTATACATCGTTTTTTTTGAGACCTTAGCCCAGCGGAAAGGGAGGTGCAATGCTCCACAGACAGCCGTTGTTTGCCAACGGTGCAGACGCGCGGGCGAATCTTTACTTTTGAATTACCAATACCTGTCTTACCTGCTAGACAGTGTCCTTTGCTGTAATCTCCTATTTTTCTTGAAGCTAAGTGTCAAACTATTCAATTGTACAGTATAACTGTAAGAACTGCAACATACAAGTTCGCAGATGCACTTTATGAGTGAATGTTTATGAAGTAATAACGTTGCTGTTTTGTATACCTTTACTCTTTTATTAGCGATCTCTTTAAATAATCATGCAAACATGAAAGAGCAAGCTTCGGGGGGTTGAATATAATGCCTATCTGTTACGTGCTCTTAATTTGATTTATTGCAGTCGTATTGTTTTGTTATGACTTATAGGGCGCGACAACGATGCGATGACAGAGAAACGTGAACGCACCGTGCTGCACCTCTGCACCATTCCCACCTGCTCCACACTCTCCTACACGCACCAGCAGGCTCCCCATTCAGGCCCGGAACATCATAATGATGTTTTTCAGTTTTTGTTCATGAACAGAAGAACAAAACTGTAGCCGATTCTGAAACTTGCACGTCCGCAGCGACTGGCAATTAACTCCGTGCTACAATTCGCTAATAAAACTTGAGGAAAAACTCACTTGTAGGAAACAATACACTCGTCGGCACCCAGATCACGATATCTAACACTTACGGCCAACTTGATGCTTTTGACAAGGACTGGCGTAAGGAGAATCTGCTTTCATATTACGAAGATAGGGGAGAAATGCCAACACATCGATACATTACTGGCAAAGGTAATGAACCTCCTATTAACTTCAGTGGTTCACGCAGCCTCCCCTCTACAAAATCATCAAAGAATACTGGATTTTAGATTCAGAAAAGTAACAAGTGTAAGGAAATACTTTGGAGAGAGTGCATCATCGTAGACGAAGAACAAATTTCTAAGACAACTCAAAAGGCGAGAGAAAGTGAGAGATCCCAGTCCATGAAGTGTACCTCGATGCGACCTGGGGTGAATCAAAAACGTGTGCGTGGAGCGCTGCCGGGACAAACATGGACGGATCATTTGGGCCAAAACTAAGTCAGGGAAGGGAGGGATACTTATAATTGTTTCATGCGGGGGGTCATCAGGCTTCATACCTGGAGCATTCCCTGATGTTCAATCCAAAAATGGTGCTAAAGGTGAGTATCATGATTTCTATGGACAATGTGCGATTTAAAATTGGTTTTGAAAATCAACTTCTTCCTACATTAAAAACGATCAATTATTATCATGGTACAATGCCACCATATCATTAAAAAATTAAACAAGTTCCCACACTAAGCATTAAGAAGGCGACATTTCAGTGGTTGACAATAAATAACATTGGAAGCATGATCCTTCCGACACTAAACTTGAACTTATTGATGATGTAAACGTCACAAAGAAAAACAAGCTATGAAAGCTATCAAATTGCAGCCACCCAGGACATGAAGTCCTAAGAATCCCTCCTACATTGCTTTTCAACCCAATTGAACTTGTGTGGGCTCAGGTAAAACAGAAATTAAAATAACGTAATTCAAATGAAAACCAATCAATGAGGGAAAATGTTGAAGTGATTACAACAAAATCAGTCAAGCATGTGACGAAGCAACTGCAGATTGCGATGTTTCCACTCCTTCAAATTGAGGACGAGTACCGTAGCTAAGGAACGCAGCCTTCGAACACCTGCTGGACGTTTTGTCATCAACTTAGATTCAGTAAGTTCCAGTAATGACAATGAATTAGAATAATGCTGATAATAATGATATAGCTGATGAACGAGGTGCGGTGAGCCTTGTATTATGATGTAAAGTAAATCTGTTTTAACATATCATCTTTTGAACATTTATTTCATTCTTTTAGGATTTCCCCCTCTATTTATTGGCCAACAAGGTCATTAGGTCAGGAAGGTGAAGTGATGGAAGCTAGGGTACAAGATTTTTAGTTATGGGTACCGAAATAGGATTATATATATATAGATATAGGATTATTTATATATTCTATATATCTATATAGTTTATAATATATATATATATAATATATTATATATATATATAAATCCTATATTATATATATATATTAGTATAATAATATATATATTATATATATTATATATATATAAAATATTATATATACATTATATATATATTATATTATATCCATATACATATATATATGAAAATATAATTATTATTAATATATATATATTATATATATATATTATATATATATATATATATATATATATATATATATATTATAATATATATATATATATATTATTTCGGTAACCTCCAATAAAAACAAAATATTCTATACTAGATCTGAGAATAAATCTGAACAACACTAACCATTAATCAGTTTACCGATGTATGAACCTAAATAATTGTTATTTCAAAGTAAAAGATTTCGCCGCGCGGCCGTATGCACAAGTTGCAACACCGGCTGTTCTTTGGAGGCGTGCACCCTCCCTTTCCGCTGCCGCTAAGAGTCTCAAAAAACAAGTAAAAGGCAGTATTAATGTACCCCTACCATGATGTTACATAGAACTTATTGTTTTTTATAGATTTTCGTTTTGCACTTTCTCTTGAATGAATAATCTGGTAATACTGAAAATCAACGTAAATTCCAATATGCAATATTTTCAATCTAATCGGCTCGGTGTAGGTTACTTCGCGGTATCTGTTTTTATCAGTTAATCGCGATAAAGTGTAGCTTTATAATTGTCAAATAGC
This sequence comes from Chionoecetes opilio, assembly GCA_016584305.1. Taxonomy (NCBI): domain Eukaryota; kingdom Metazoa; phylum Arthropoda; class Malacostraca; order Decapoda; family Majidae; genus Chionoecetes; species Chionoecetes opilio. The sequence continues at coordinate 70,462 of JACEEZ010010852.1, read as the reverse complement.
ATAGTTATGATGCTTTTTATTTTATTTAATAACAACTTTAATCATTAGATAACACGATCGTATGTATTCATGCATTCCTTCCAAACTTTCAGACAGGTTTCGTTCGACCAATTCAGGAAACAGGGGAGCGGGGCCGCCTGGGTGCCCGAACCGGGGAGTTTCCAAATCTTCACTACTCTTGGTTTTAGGCTAGCCATCACAACTTCGTATACTTGCGTTTCAAGCCAATCAGGACAAGGGGGGCGTGGCTCCTTAGTGCACTTTGACCTAATAAAAAAAAATAGACTAATAGATGCACTTTTTTGTTGGTAGCCACTTTGTAGATATTATTTTTTGTCATTTGTTCATTTATAGGCCCTACTATGACACAGTGAAAGACCACACTTTAATGACAGACGTCTCCAGAATAGCCTCTTCTAACTTTCCTGAAAATCCATGGATGGAAAAATGTTAGTATTAACGCCACCACACGTCTGTAAACAAAAAAAAAGTTGGTCCTGGCACTTGTACTGTGTCTACGGTTCATCCTCCCCCGTCCCGTCCTACTTCAAAGAAGGGTCTAAGAAAGGATGCGAGCGGAGGTGCTCGCCTCATATCTGACTGGTTATTTTAGAAACACTTTGAAGGCACTTTAGACCCTTGTGAAAGTAATTTCTTTGTTTAATATGGCACAGTATTGATCCTTAATACATTTGAAATATACTTAATCTCCTCGCATTGGTGCGGGGCGGGCGGCTGCACCCGATAACACAGGGATGGCGGCATGCCGCCGCCTCCTATTATAACCTCCATGGGCTACATCTATTTTTCCAGCTTTCTTTGTTATGGTTCTTTCTTAGCTGAAGGAAATATTACCCAGCCTTCAACTTCAGCCTACATGGATGTTTTTCTACTTCATTTCTTGAATCAGAGTTGCAGTCTGCCACAGCACACACAAGCACAGTCATGGTACTCGTATTGTTGACGGCGCGCCCTCACAGCTTAAAATGATATCGTGCGCCTGGCAGCGTGACAGGCTGCTGCTTAAAGTAATCGTCCAGACCATTTCACCATTCCTGATTTAATGCAATCAAATCATAGCCATTAACGAGTATATCAACAATACGTCGTCACTTTTTGCATCCAGTCAGGCCGTTTTTAAATAATCCGTAAACAAATCTGCAAATTCCCCGAGGTCTCAAAACACTCCTCAAGGTTTGCAGACGATGCGCAGCAGGCTCGGTGACGTAGCAAAGGCAGCGCTCTCCGCCCGCGCGCAGATTCAGAAGGATGTCAACACAGGAGATATATATAATACTTGAAGATTTTTGGGTGTTTCTGATAGATTTATTTTGCGATGTGGCATGTACTTGCATCCTGTGTGGGAGGCGTGCCTTTAACCGAGAGCTTAAGCACCCATTTGCAAACTGTGGGGCGACGATATATGTGTGCAGATGTGTGCAGCGGCGGGGAGCGGCGGGTAGTAGCAGGCCACCGAGATGAGAGGGCTGCAGTACCCTGGCTACTACCAGCCGCTCCCCGATGCTCCAAAGGTCTGCACACATATATGCCGTCGCCGTGTGGGTATTGAATGGGTGCTAAGCTCTCGGGAAGGGCTAAGCTTTCTTGCTGTGCCATGCCAGGAATGCAAGTATGTGCTGTGTCGCACGAAAAAATATAAACCAGAAGCACCCGGGATTCAAGGGGTACTGTATTTTTTCCCTCTCAGTCTTCTCCGTGTGTTCTGTGTCGGCGGTGCTGGGAGGGCTACCCTTGTGACGGTCCGCCACAAAGTTTCCGCGCCACGGCTGGTGTGGCTGTTGTTTTTCCTTTCTTTTTTTCCTTTTCTTTTCTTTTTTTTTTTTTTTTTTTTTTTTTTTTTTTTTTTCCCGCGCTTTTTTTTACAAAAGTCCCATGTTTTTTTTTAATAGGGATAAGGAGGTCGTGAAAAATGAATACTGTTTGTGGATTAGGCAATTTTTGAATGAACATTCAACATAATATATGCAAAGAAAAAAATGGGTCTGGACGAATTACTTTTAAAAGGATGCCAACCATGTCATAATGTAATGCCATTATTTTCAATGGTTCCAGACACTCTGGACAAATGTGGTTTCCCTTTCATGAGGTGGCTCATAATATGTCTTGGTGCATGCATTGGCATTTCTGTAAGAAAACTGACTGTCTTAACACATGGGTAACAAGGCTCTCCTATTGGGTATTTTGTAAATGTCATTCTACATTTTGTAGTTTTCATTCAACGATGCAATTCTGTTTACAGGAGAACCTCGTTTATATTTATCCGGCACCCTCGGGGGGGGGAGCGCATGCCGGATAACTCCTTTTTTGGTGTTTGCCGTTGTTTTGAGAGTTACTCCTTATTATGAATCCCCCCAAAATATCCTTTTTTTTTTTTTTTTTATTTTTTTTTTTTTCTTTTTTTTTTTTTTTTTTTTTTTTTTTTTTTTTTTTTTTTTTTCCCTTTTTTTTTTTTTTTTTTTTTTTTTTTTTTTTTTTTTTTTTTTTTTTTTTTTTTTTTTTTCTTTTTTTCCTTTTTTTTTTCTTTTGTTTTTTTTTTTTTTTTCCTTTTTTCTTTTTTTTTTATTTTTTTTTTTTCTTTTTTTTTTTTTCTTTTTTTTTTTTTTTTTTTTTTTTTTTTTTTTTTTTTATTTTTGTTTCTTTTGACCACTCACAACCATCACAAGAACCCGGCCAAGGGCGACAACAAAAATGGGTTAATACGAAAACCCGCTTAGTTGGCAGTCCCCTATTAAAGAATACATGTCAGAGAAATAAAATAAAAAGTGGGGTGAGCCAATTTAGTTCAGGGAGGTGTCCTTGTTTACTCTTCTTTTTGAGAAAAGATGTAAGGGTCATAGGAAAGGAGTGGGAAAAAACAGAAACAGTGAAGAGAGTTCTTCGCAGAAGTTTAATTATCAGTATATCAGTGAAGAGAAAAAAGAAAAAAAAAAAAAAAAAAAAAAAAAAGCCTGGGTCGATTAGTGCCGTGTTTTTGAGGCCTGCCGTTGTTTTAAAAAAACAATGCCGGTTAAACGAGGTGTTTCTCCTGTATTAATATTAGGACTAGATGCATATTGTCCATATATAATTGGAAAATACAAACTTCCTTGAAGTACAGCATCAGCTATAAACATATGAATAAAAATGGGTAACTGAATTTACTCTAAACACCTTGTCCACATTTCTGCGAGACGACAACTGTGGACATCTGGCAGGCTGAGCCATGAAATACAAACGCTGATATGTCCCTGTGTGTTCAACATGCATCGCCAATGGAAAACAGACCTAGAAGAGAAATACAATATTATTATCATTCTTACTCTTCCTCCCCCTCCTCCTCCCTCATTCTTCATTGGCACTTTTATCCGTCTGTCCCCTCCCCTCCTCTTCCTCCAGAAAGTAATATTAGTTAATGAAAGAATTAATAAAACAACTTTCCCCCAGATTACTATGATTATTTATTATTTATATATATATTTTTGCAACTACAAGTTTTGTTTATATTGTTTTTTAAAATGCTTTTAAAAATGATAAAAGTCAAGAAAGAGAGACAGGAGAGAGAGAATAATTCAGGCAGATTTAAAACACCCCACATAAGCAAAAAGTATTTCTAACCCGCTATTACGTGCGGTTTGTTCCTTTTTCCCCCCGCCGTATCTCTTCACTATTCCATCGCGTTACCCCTCTCGTTTCCACACCGGTGTGCCTGCCTACCGCCTACCTTCAAGAGCCTTACCCTACCCTAACCTTACCCTATCCCTACCTTAAACCCTAGCCCTTATAGAAGCAAGAAGACCATTCTCCCCTCAAATTCCAGCTGCCCCTGCTACTTCCTTTTCCGGATATAATACGGAATTTATCGCATATATCGATTCACCACCCTCCCCACAAATTGTCCCCATTAATAGCGGAGGGTTTTAACTGTGTATTGCATGGAAACAAGACCACTAGTAGTAACATTAAGCTGAAAAAAAAAAAAAGTAACTAACATAGAAACACAGAGACACAACTATATAATGTCACTGGTTGAGATTTCCCCAGCCAGAAAAAAACAATGAAGTGCTTCCCCATAAAAGTGTAGGATGGTAAAGTAAACATTTTGTGGCAGCTTTGTGGGAGAACAAGATATTAATCCCCAGAGCCTGAGGCAGAAAGGCAACAACATGTTACTGGGAAAAGGCAATAAAATGTTATAAAAAGTGCTATATAAAAGGCTTATAAAATGCACTGTTACTATAGAACCCGTCGCTCAGGATCCAATGAAGACCTCCACCTGTGTGGAAGTCTGGGGAGCACCAATATCACCATGCAACAACAACACTAAACAACAACATACAACACATGAATGTTGTGCCAATAATAATAGTGGCCCATCATTATAGAAGGATTTATAATGAAGAGAAGAGTACAGTAATTGCATTGAATGAATACTGTACATGTGTGTGTGTTATGAATGTGTGTGGTGTGTGTGTGTGTGTGTGGGAAAAGGAAAAGCTGGAAAAGCGTACTGTATATATAAAAAAGAAAATAGGGAAGAACCCGGTTCACAAATAGTTTGGTAAAATAATTGGAATGGACTAAAGTTTATTAGGTAGTTAGTGCGGAGTCATTAGGGAGTTTTAAAAAAAAAGAGGCTGGACAGTGGTTTAAAATGGAATGGGATGAAAGGTGGATGTAGGCAGTGGCGACTCGTGGCATAGGTGCTGCGAGCTGCAGCAACCCCCAGAACACTCGCTTGCCAGGTGTATGATGATCCTTAGAGACAACAGCAGAATTGATACCTACCTAAAACAAATATATCTAATAAAAAATCATTATCGTTATTTTTTCAATGACGTTAGCTTAAGGAAGTGATTTTCCATTAAAAAACCATCAGACCAAAATGTAAGTTTACTCTCCTATTTGCTGTAAACGATTCATGTTCATTCTGTGCTGCCGCCGCGCCACTTGTGAACCTGCCAAGGACCTGCTGCAGGTCCCGTGCAGCTTTTTTAGTCCGTCCGCCAGCCATGCGATGTAGAACGGTGTGCATAGTTACGGCGGGCGGCGGGCGAAAAATCAAGCGGGTAAGTACTGACTTTATTGTTCAAATAATCTGTAATTTCTAAAAAAAAAAAAAATTCCTACTAAAACCATCACCCACCTCAGCCATCCCCTGTCTGCCACGCACTACTTACTACTTATTACCCCCCCCCCACCACTACTATAACTTAACCCATGCCCTGAAATCCGTGAACATCAACTACAAAACTCATACCTGAGATTATTAAAATTCTTGGTCCATGAATTCTTGGGTTCCGTGAACTGGTTCTTGTTGAATGTCGGCAATGGAAGAGGCCTATAATAGCGTATTTTGTATGTCCTTTTTCGGAGTAAAATGTACTTGTTTAAGCTCGCCCCCTGCTTGCCATCGTCAACACAAAATACGAATTGTGCGCTTGCCCAGAACTCTTCTACACGACGGAGGCCGAAGGAAAAATGTATCGTACAGTCACTGGGAGAGCCAGACAGACCCTCGCTCTCACACAAACCACTTAAAAAAAATTACCCCAACTGTAATTCGAAAGACATAACGGAATCATGGTACATCATGTTTGCCATCATGGAAGCCAGCAACAATTTATCATTTACATATATCACTTTTCCCTCTCTTTCACTCCTTTTCCCTCTTCCTTTTCTCCCTTCCCTTGCTTTCCTTTTTTTTTTCCATTTCTTTTTCCTTCTTGCCTTCCCCCCTCTTTCCCTTTTTTTCCCCTCTTCTTCTCCTCTTTTCTCGCTCTTTTCTGCTCCTGCTGCCTCAAATCTCCAGGCGTTTCGCCCTTTTTTCTTTTTTTCGGCAGACCGCTATAGGTTAGGTTAGGTTAGGTCTTTAGAAAAACGTTTAGGTTAGTTAGGTTAAAAAACGTTAGGAGGGTTAGGTTAGGTAAGGTTTTCGGTTGACAATAGTCAGGTAACTTTGTGTGGAATCACCATGATTCTTTTCAAAGAAAATCTGTGGTTATTTTTTCGGGTCGGGGGCTACAGGCCAGGCGTAGAGGGCCGCCAGCTGCCGCGAAAATCGGCGAACGCATGAGGAACGCCCTGAGAGCTACCTCAGAGCACCTCACCTCGCCTCTTCTGGAGGACTGTGGAAGGTGTTTCGTATATCCATTATGTACATTTTTTTGGGTGACATTCCTGTGTAAGTTTATGACAAATGTACCAGGTTTTACATTGCATTTTTTTAAGAGTTATTTAAACTATTACTAAAGAGACTGTTTATATTTTAGTGTATTAATTAATGGCCAAATTACAAGTTTTAAAAAATCGTGCTAGCCACAAGTCCTAAACAGGGTTCGGACGCAATTGAAAGATTGAGAGAGAGGGGGAGGGAGTGGAAAAATTGTTCCCAGAAATGTCCTGGAGAATATTAATATTTGTGACAAATCATTGACTGTTTGAGTTTTGTATATATCCGATCAACGTGTTGAACCTACTCCTAATAAATACAGTTATCCTTTTGCATGTCGTGCGCATTTAGTAATAGAATGTTGAATTGATGAGAAATGAAAGAAAAAGAGAAGCATATTTACGGAGGATTTTGGATAGATTTTCTTCATGCGCGCGATCTGATTGGCCCAGGCCCCTCCCTTGAGACCAACCACCCACAACCACCCACGACTGTATAATTTTACAGGAAAAGAGTAATTCCGCCTGGCCGGGAGTGGACGCTCATTTTCCCTGTAACACGAATGAAGTCGATGAAGTTTGAGGGTAACCACCTGGTATCGGGTGGGAGGGGATTTTTATTTCTATTCTTGAAGTGTTGTGGTGTTTGTTGCTTGAATCACCCCCGTTGTGTGCTTTATACTTATGTAAATGTAATTTTAGAAATGTCTTGGTTTTCCCCCCCCCTTGGGCTAATTAATGTTCTTTCTTCTTATTCTTTGCTGTTTTCCCCTTGTTTCTCTCCCACATCATAGAAACAAAGTTTTTTTTTTGTTTTTTTTTTTTTTTCTTCACATCTGCAAATCCTGGTTCATCTGCTAGGAAGTAAAAAATGTTGCAAGTTTTAACATCATTTGTCAGTTTGGTGTCCTGTAGAAAAAGTTTTAAAGTTTTCCTTTCTCCCCTGATGTCTTTATATTCCTCGCAGTGGTTAATAGGAAGTGTTCTAAAGTTTCATTCATCCGTGTTTACATGTCGTGCCATGCTGTGTTTTCCCGTGGTGGTGTCATGTTCCTGTAGTTTAGTTTTTCAGTGTGTTACTTCTGCATCTTAATCCAAAGTTGTAGTGGATTCAACATTAGCATAAAAGTCTTTCTTTTATGTGATGTTTTTGTATGTTCTGTAAAGTCTAAGTGTCTCTTTTTTTTTTTTTCAAAAATTCTGCTTCATCCATTTCTTGGTATCATGTTCTTTTAATTTGGCAGTTATTTCTTGTTGTTTTTTGATCTAAGTTGGTATATGTTGGTATTAAGCTCTTTTTAAATAACTGTTGACCTGTTTGTCCAGTCACCATTCTTTTTCTTTCCCATTTTTCTAGTCTGTTTGTAAGCAAGCATCGTTTCAGTAATCATTTTGTGGGTGGGCCATAATGTCTCTTATGTATGAGAGTTTAGAAGCTTTTTTTTGCAAATCTCTGGTTTCCATCAAGAGTGATTCCAATTTCTTTTCTCCTCTCCTTTAAAGGAAACTGTTTGGTGTGTATTTGTGGGGGCTCGTAGTATTGTTTTCTGAAGCTTTGTTTCTCTGTTTTGTTTGGAGTTTTTTTTTTTAGGTGTTACTGTTTGTATGGTAGAATGCCTTGACCAGTAGAGACAGCTTGGGTGGTTAACACCACTTGGTTTCCAGTATGTTTTTCCCAACTGGTAGGGTTGGTGCTTTTTTTTTTTTTTTGCCACTACTGCTGCTGGGACAATTGCTCAACCTCTGGGCTTCCTTTATGGTTTTGATGATCAAAGCATCTTCTTTTGTTGGTGATTATTATCCCCAAGTATTTTTATTTTCCTTTGTTATTTTGATATCCACAAAGAGATTATCAAGAGCTGTTTCATGGTTGTAAATCAGTATATGGCTTTTTGGTCTTTTATTCATCTCCAGGCCACTTGCTCTTTGCTGCTTTCGATGAGTGTCAATGATGTCATGGTTTTAGGGAGAGAGCGTAAGGGCATCTGATTCACTTTTGGTGCTAAAATAAAGGCCATCAATCTCATAAAAAATGGCAGTGATAAAGCATATATTCCGCATCTTTGAATCCAAATATTTGTTTTTTGGTTTCGGTGTAGAATGATGATATATGTTATCATTAAGAAGCAGGTGATGTTGAAAAACCATTGCAGCCTTCCTTAATTTTCCGCTGGTGACAAATCCATGTTTGTACGACATCAATTGTTTAGGATACAGTGATGGGTCTTGTTGTTGTGGTTCATTGAGGTATATGTCACTTATGGACGTCAATTATGTGTGGATGTAATCCTGAACCTTATTTAGGCATTCTATTAGGGAGGGGCTTTCCTTTTCTTTTCACAACACACAATGATGTCCAAAGGCTTTCCCTTTTGAAAATCTATAGCGGGTTATTTATAATTAAATGGTCCTCTTCTTCTATCCCCCTTTTCTTGGGTCCTCTTTGGTCCTCTTCATCCTTGAAAAGAAAGGACTGTTCGATCAAGTAGTTTAAATAAAAAAAAAAAAAAAAAAAGAAAACAGGTTTGTCTTCGGAATGCGGTGCGTCTTTTTTTTCCTTTTGTAAAATATAAATCCAGCTTTGTAGTTCATTAATCTTGTTTGATTTTTGTGCATGTGATTGTCTATTTTGCTTTCTTCTCATCTCAGTATGGCCATCAACCAATTTTGTAGGAAAGTTAGTCAGGGGCGATGGGTGTTAGATCACTTACTGTTAGGTTTGTTCTTTTGTCTATCCATTATAGTTTTTGATAATTTTTTTTTTCCAATTTTTGAGGTAACACAGTTCTCACTTGTTAATTTAATGTTTGTCAAAACATGTTTTTGATGGTGTTCGTAAAGATTTTGACTGTCTGCCAGGGTTTAAAAAAGTTCTTTCTCCTCCTCATAAGCATTGGGTCCTGTAGCTTATGGTTTGTTTTTTATTGGCCTTGAGAGCATGTTGTACATCTTCATTTTCTTCATTTTCCCTTGAAAGTTTTGGTTGTTCCATGTTAGTGATCATTTTTGCAGTGGTGTTGGGCTTAATATTGTTATCATATGTTCCTAGAAGGTGTGTTGGCGACTTATCTTTGTCGTTCATTGATTTATGAGCAGCTGTAATCTGTAAAAACCGTGTCCTGTTTTGGTAAAAAACCTCGTTTAATAACGCCGGTAGTTTTTGTTGTCGTTCATTTAGGTTTTCCACGTTTCGTTTATTTCGTTTGTTTTGGGTGCTTTTTGTACACTGCTTTCCCATATGGTGGAGCTTTGTCTTCTTGATCTCCTTATTCTCTGTTCTCTTCCTTTGTTTGGGGTGCTTTTTTTTTTGGTACACCCTGTGGGGGTCCTTTCCAGTGATGGGTGGAGCTTGGTCTTTGTCTCGTTCCTTTGTTTGGGTGCTTTTTTGTTTTGGTACAAAACCCTTTCCCATAATGGGTGGAGCTTGGTCTTTGCATCCTTCCTTTGGAATCTCTATTGGTATTTTCAATAAAGATCAAATCCCACCAGAATTTCTTTTTTTCTTTGTATTTTCATTTTCAATTCTCTTAGAGAAATCATTTATTTGCTTTCCACGTTTCCTTCCTTATTTGAAATGTTTGTCTTTGTTTAAAAAAAATAATAAAAACAATCTTTTTCCAGGTAATTATTCTTTCAAAATGTTTTTGTTGTGCTATTTCGCAATTTTTTAATTGGTCGAAAAATTTTCCTCTTTAACATTGTAGTTTGTGGTTTTATAACATTTTTTGCTTTAGGTCTCCTTTTTGTTCCTTTTGTGTTGTAGCTCCCCTCAGCTCTCTGTAGCTCCAGCTTCCCTCCTTGCCTGTCTATTCAATGAAATGCCTTCCGCTTACTTTTATATATTCCTTCTTTAAATATTATGGGTTTTTTGTTGGTTTATCCAGATGGGTCTCGGGGTCTCTTTGGCTGTGTGTTTTGTGTGTTGTAGGTTCTCTTGAAGTATGTCTTTTGTTTAGGGTGTTTTTTTTTTTTTTTTTTTATTTTTTTGTTTTAAATATGGTATGTCTTTGTTTAGGTGTTTTTTTTTTGTTTTTTTTTTTTTTGGTTTTGTTTTTTTTTGGTTTTTTGGTTTTTTTTTTTTTTGTTTTTTTTTTTTTTTTTTTTTTTTTTTTTGTTTTTTTTGCGCTGACTGGAACTGGTTTCATGATTTCTTCCAAAGTCTTTTTTTATATTTAGGTGTATTTTTATTTTTTTTTTTATTGTGTTATAATTTATATTGCGGAATAGGTAGTCGTGCTGTTTTTTCAACTTCCTCTTTAAAATATATTCCCCTTCGCAGTGTTTCCTCTTTGAAGCTTGTGACTTGTTAATTTTTTTATTTAAATTTTTTCCTTTCACTCATCTTGAATTTCCTGGGTTGTTGTCGCACTTTTACTTTTGAAGTTAATTTTCCCAGCAGGTTGTGGTCGGAAAAAGGTCGTAAAGAAAGAAGCGTTCTTTTCTTTCTTTATTTCGTCTATTTTTCATTGTTTATGAATTGGTTTCATGTACTTATGATTACTAAAGCTAGAATCTATCGATTTGCCTTTGTAATACCATTTTGACATCCTTGTCCATCACTCCTGGAACATTCCATTGTTCCATTTAGAATAGTATCGTTCAAGTTCTTCTAAACCATCTCCTACTTGTGATTTCCTTTCCCTTCTTTCAGTTCCAAATCCATTTTTATTCAGCGGTTGTGTCCCTACGAATCCAAGATGACCTGTTAAAGGTCACCCTAGGAGGATTCTCACATGTTTTGTTATGGATTCTGTTTTCTATATCTATAATTTCCCTCCCTCCTTTCTTGATATTCACATTTCCCTCTGGGCCCCCCCCCCCCCCCCCCCCCCCAAAATTTTGTGCATGAAAATATAAAAACTAGTATGAGGCCCCCACGTCCATTGCTCCTATCTTAAATTCCGCATGTAATACATTTTTTGGGTCCCCTTGGTCGTCCAATCTTTTCCATCTTGACGCTATCTTTTTTCTATAGACTAAGTTTCAGACCTCCCCTCCCGTCCTTTTTATGAATCATTCAATTCTCTCTATAGGAGCTTAAAAGGGGGTTCTCAAATTGTGTTCTGAAAATCTATTTTGCTGTAGTTTTTCCCCCCTTGAGTTTCTCTGTAAGTAAGCATTAAAAATATCGTATATTTGTGTTTTAAAATAATAAGTTTTTTCTAATTTCAATCTTTTTAAAGTTTTGTTAAACCCTTTGTACATTTAGTGTAGTATGTATGTAAGCATTTTGCAGTTGTCAATTTTGTTTTCCTCCCCCTGGCGTAATTTGGTCGGTTTTCTATTCTCTCTTTTTCTTTCTGAAGCATTCCTTTCCCTGTAATCAATATCTGTTAAACCGTAACGGGGGGACGGGACGCGGTTTGGCGTTATGCTGTATTTGTTGGGTAAGGGGAAGCGAGGGGGTGGAGTGAGTGTGTGTATGAGTGCGCGATGAGCCGTTGCCATGGTAAAGGGGCAGAGAGGGGCCCGCGTGTGAGGTAACTTGCTTGTACCAAACAAAGGGACAGGGAGCGGAGGGGAGAGCAGAGGGCGAGACAGACTAGGGGGGAGGTCTGGAGCGCGGCGGCGACGGGAGAGCGCCTTGCGTCAAGCGCCTTCGTCATGTTCGTCAGTAGCTAGGAGTGCCCCCGCCGTTGGACCCGCGTACTCGTCAGTACTTACTCGTGTGGTGTAAGAGCCTTTGTGTTAAACGGACAAGTGGTAAACTGAGTGTTTTTCCTTTCGGCTAGTCTTGCCTCCTTCAGGGGTGTTATTGTGTGATCCTTGTGTAGTAAGTAGGATTTAGTACAGTGAGTGTTCATTTTTCCATTCATTCCCTTATATATCCCATCCGCCTTGTGTAGTGACCTAGAGTGGTACATTACCGTTTACAACTCGCTTACTTCCTCTCGCACCAGGTAAGGTCTAAATCCTACCGGACTCTTGTAATTAGGGAAAGTAAAAAGAAAGGAAGGGGGTTACGGTGGACCCGCCGCCTTTATTGTGGGGTAAAGTAAGACAGGTAAAGTCTTTGTGGGTGTGAGGTTATGAGGCGGGTGGGCACCACATTCGGTCAGTCAGAAAAGGGAAGTTACGGACAACCAGCGTAACACTACCAGTAAAGTCTCCTTGGTCTCGCTTGTCTTTTCAATTCCATTCTAAAGCTCTGGTAAGCTTTTTCTTTCCTCCCCTCTCTGTTGACTTTTGTCATGTCACTTTGATATAGATTATGGATTTTTATGGTCGAAACCACGCAAACACGCAAACACGCAAACACGCAAACCAAACGCAAAAGAGTAAAAAATAAGTGGGCTGAGGCTTAAATAAGTACAATTTACCTTGCAAGGGGCATGTACAAAATACGCCTATGTGATGAATACAACAACAGTCCACTAGTCAGCTTAGAAATATAATTGATAAGTGATATGGAGAGAGACAGACAGACGACAGAGAGAGAGACAGACAGAAAGGAAATAGACCAGAACAGACAGATCGAGACAGAGGAGAGATACAGACCGACAGAAAGAAAATGAGAATTAGACAGACAGACAAAGGAAGAGACAGACAGAAAGAATGAGAATAGACAAGACAGGAGAGAGAGAAAAGTCGCAACTCGTGCTGTCGCGCCTTCTCCCACACCACCAAGATGCCGACCTACGAACAAATGGACGTGGACAATAGTTTCGAAATTCCGGACGATGGACGGACGTAGTTATCATCGAAGACACCACAATACCTAACGGAGTGAGTACTATCATTAAATCATATACACTCCCACAACCTTTATAGGGCGTAGTTATTTTTAACCTTGTGGTCACCTTTAATTAAGGGTCTATTAAGGGTTATGTACAGACGTGTTTTGTAGCTCTGCCATATTTCAAGGGTGTTTTGATGGGTGTCTGGGGAATTATTTTCGGCCGTTTTTTGTGGGATTTTGGGGTAACCGGATATTTACGCGCCCCATGGACGGTTTTTTCGTCGGGCGCCCCCTATAATTCCGCGGGACTCTCGCCCCACCCATTAGCGGACGTTTCGGGGTCGCGCCCCAACACTCGCCGGACGTTTTCGCGTATCGTTCGTCGCCCTCCATTCGTGGACGTTTCCGTTTCCGTCGTTTTTCGCCCCACTCCGCGCACGTTCCGTCTCCGCGTCGTTTTTCGCCCCATACGGAAATTACTATACTGTTTCAAAAATGTTCATCAAATGACTACAAAATCATCAGAAATATTACTGATCGTTTGTTTAAACCGCCCCTGCACAAAATGATGACGAAATGTATGCTGTAATCCCGATCGGGTCTTAAAAGTAGCTATGTGGGAAAAAATTTCAAAATTGTTAAATGCTAATTGCAAGAGTTAATCAATCAGTGGAAAGGTCTTGAAACAAACTTTCCCAATGACACCCCAAGATGACCCTTCTAGGAACCTAAAATAATAAAAGTTACATCAAATAGAAGTTCGCCCTGGGCATATTTTTGTCTTATAAAACAATAGGAATTATTGTGGACCGATAAAAATTTGCATCATGAACACACAATGGTTAGGTTCGGTTTTAGGTTAGTTTCATTAAACATAAGGTTAGGTTAGTTAGTTTTTTTTTTTTTTTTTTTTTTTTTTTTTTTTTTTTTTTTTTTTTTTTTTTTTTTTTTGCGCAAAAATCAAACTAGCACCATTAGAACAAAGCACCTATTGTAGGCCAAGAAAAATGTAAGTTGGTTGGCTCTGAAAACGAACGGTGAAAACTCCTCCATAATTAACCAAACAACAAACAGAACGAACGAACAACGAAATGAAAAACAGTGCATTGACATCGATTACAATAGTCCCTGATACAATTTGTTGCTACTAGATTAAAAACTTAATCAAATTCCGACGCTACATATAGACTACAAATAACTAAAGAAACTTATTTTAATAAATTAGTTTCAATCATCCAAGATTTAATTTCACTCGTCTCGCCTTCCAAAGCAAAAATTGAACGAATCGGTTTTGTGGGATGGCGATTTGGTCACGAAACACCATACTCCATTTTCCCTTTCCTTCTTTTCCGCGGAATGTACGTGATTTCAGAACGTTTCCGTCCGAGAATTTTTCTTCGAGAATTTGTTTCTGTCCAACGGAGTTTGAAGGTCAATGTGTGTACTACGGTCATCAAATCATGTGTAAGCCTCGTGCAATCACAGGAAAAAACGACACAAAAAACTAACGATTTCTTTTTAGGGGGTTCACCAACACACTTTTTGCGCTAATTTTCAATTTTTCGATTTCGATGAAAGAAAACGGGGGCTGAGCTAAATGTTGACAAAGTTGGTCAATGCGTGAAATCGGAGAATATGCACATACCTACTTTAAGGGACAGTGTACTGATTCCGTAACTAGAGCGGCCGGAGATGATGAATGGACTGCCATCATAAGAGGGCTTTTTTCCTTTTTTTTTTCTAAACTCTACTGTCAAATTTCATAAACATCGGTGAAGACATAAAATGAACTTTCCTTTTTTTCTGAAAAGGTTTTTCTTTCTGAAGGAACTTTTTTTAATTTCTCAATAATCTGATTTTTTTATAATGAAATTTGGACGTGGATTTTCGAGGTATTGGTTTAGACAACTAAGTGTGTCAAAATTTGGAGAGATTTAAAGAATAAATAAATGGAAAGTATCGTAGAAAAAAATCAACTATGACTCAAATCCGTTTTGACTATAGTACGGAATTCGAAGTACACTGTCCCTTTAAGACCGTCGATAACAGCATTTTCGTTCGGTCACCATTTTGTGCGTAAACCAAATCGAAATCAGTATTTCTGATTGATTTTGTAGTCATTTGATGAACAGATTTTGAAACAGTATAGTAATTAAACGTTGGGGGCGAAAAAAACGTCCGCGAGTGGGGCGTAAAACGTCCGCAAGTGGGGGGCGAAAAAACGTCCCGCAAAATGGGGGCGAAACGTCCCGCGAATTTTTTGGGCGGGGGGACGAAATTTCGCAGATATAATATCACGATCTATGTTTTGCATATATATTTGGGGAGTCATTATGTAATCGGAGTATAAGTCAATCATCTCAAAAGTGAGAATCAACACTGGCCGATTTTTTGCGGGTTCCGTAAAGTTTTCCATGCTCAAATTCACTTTTCCAATCAGTGTGGATTCAAATAATTAAGAGGCCGTTTATGGTGTATGGGTCCACGCTAAGGACACACCTTATTTCATGACATGACTTTTCTCCCTCTTCAGTGAAGGAAGCTTTTTTCCCTCCCTACCTAGCTACCCACCAAATTCACACATTTCCCTGGCAAGGTAAAATCCTCGTCACTATTTCATTCAAACTATCTTTCCCTGTTGATCAAGCTACGACAAGCCGAATCAGTATTTCGATCCTGTATAAAAATTCGATCAGTAATTTCTGATGATTTTGTAGTCATTTGAATGAACAGTTTTTTGAAACAATATAAGTAAATTCCCTTTTTTTCCGTGGGAGCCGAATAATCCGGGGGGCGAAACGGTTCCGCGAGTGGGGCGAACGGTCCCACGAATGGGGGGCGAAACGTCCCCGCTAGTGGTGGGGGCGAAACGGTCCGCTAAAATGTGGGGCGAAAGGTTCCGCGAGGTGGGGGCGAACGTCCAGAATGGGGGCGAAACTTCCCGCTAGTGTGGGGGCCCTAAAACGTCCGCTAGTGTGGGCGGAAAACGTCCGCTGATGTGGGCGGAAAAACGTCCGGTGATTAGGCGGGGTCGAAACGGTCCGCTAGTGTGGGGCGAAACGTGTCCGCGAATTGGGCGGGGGCGAAACGTCCGGGCAATCGATTTTGGGTGATGGGGGTGGAAAGGAAATTGTCCGAATTTGCTTTTAAAAAAAATAATAAAACGATTATTTTTTTTTTCTTTGTGTTATTTTTTTTTTTTTTATTTGTTTAATTGATTTTACACTAGGAAACCAGAAGGAGGGGTTGGAGGTCCGTTCGTACACCAGTTGTTTCGTTTCGGTCAATTTCTCTACGGTGGTGTTTGCCCATACTCCTCCCCCTTTCCCCCAAACACACACAGACACACACACAACACACACACAAACACAAATCACACCCACAAAAACAACAACACAGACAAACACACAACACGACACCCCATACTCACACGACCCACTGACACACACACAACAGAGACAGCCCGAACACACCACACACACACACACAGAACAAGCAACACACCCAACACACACAACAAAACACAGACAGACACACAACAAAAGAACCACACACACAGATAAACACAACACACAACCAACAACAAAACAGCACACACCAAATTCCCAAGAACTGCACTTCGATAAATGCCAGTGGTTCGCTGGCGTTTTTAAAAAAAACGGTAAAAATTCTAGTGTTTTGTCCATAACTCTCCTTCTCCCCCCCCCCTTCTCTCCTCCCCTCACCAAACACAAGTTTGGGGACCTGGGGGAATGCGGGGTTTTTGGTGGGGAGCCATATGGCGTCGGAAATCACGTTAATAATTGGAGTTTTTGTTTAAAAAAAACCCTAGATCTAGGAAATTTCCCTAGTTCTAGGGTATTTCCTCAAGATCTATGGTAATTTCCCCTATTTTCTAGGGTAATTTTCTCAAGATCTTGGGTAATTTTCTTAAACCCAAGGAATTAAAACTAAAACCTAGCGTGGGGCTTAAAACCCACCGATTAAGCTAAACCTACCGAAATCTAACCTAAAAGTACCAAAGCTAACCTAACCCAAATCTAAACTAACCTAAGCTAACCTACCCCAAATCTACACCTACTAACCTAACCAAGCTTTACCTAACCCAAATCTAATCTAAACCTAACAAATCGTAAGCTAAGCCTACCCTAAGACCTAACCTACCCTAACCTAAACCAAACCAAATATAACCTAAGCTAACCTAACCTAACCAAACCAATCCTAAAACCTTAAACTTACCCCAAATTATAACCTACCCTATAACCTAGCAAATATAAAACCTAATCAACTAACCTCCCTAGCGGGGGGGTTGGGGGGTTTCCCTCGCGACACTTTTCGGTCATCATTCTGTGAGGATCGGTCAGGTTCACAACGTCTCTGTACTCAGAAGAAATCCAAAGAATTTTCGCTAGAATCTCTGGGGAATTTTTACAACTCCCCTAACTGAATACTATGTGGTTGCGACGCAATGATATGTACCCCCAGCCAAATGTACCCCGCATTGGCCCCAGGTCCCCCATGCTAGTTTGTGGGTCACGGGGGGGAGTATTGGGCAAAACACAGAATTATCAGTTTTTACTCAAAGGTTTGTCTACTTATCTGGTGTTTTGGCTCCCGCGACTAATATTTTTTAATACATCAATTTCCTCCGCGATAAAATATTGATGCAATAACCGCATCTGAATACCAAAAAATATAGTCCTCTATACTAAAACTGTTGTTCTAACTAAATTGTATGGATGACATGCATTACGATGGAACGTTTCTATAATAGCAATTTAATATGCAACTTACCTACTCTCGCCTCGCGAGTTAGCAAACTTAATATATTTTTTTTACATGGTATATTGTTGGCATGTAAAAATTTTGGTGGGCGATGGTTCACAAACAACTTGTTTTCCCTAAGACAGTACTCCCTGGCTGCATCTGGCAAACGCTTGTCAAAATACAATAATCACATGCTTTGGAAAAAAAACGAAGAATAAAGAATTGCCAAAATCGTCGTCCCTGTTGCTGGCGACAATGTAGGTTATAATTGTGGAGGGCAACACGCCGCCGGCGGGGAGGTGGTGGGGGGGAGATTGTGGCGGGGGGGGAGATTGAATCAAAACATTACGACTTCATCACTTCCAACGCACGCGTCGACTTCATTGCACTTCCAAGGCTTTCTATCTGATTGATACCAATATAGCAGGAAAAATATGACTGCCTAGGTATAGATAACTCCTAAACATTCGTTATTGACTATAAAATAATATCATAGAGTAACATTTACCCTCGCACACTCAACTATCACCTACTTGGTTATTTGTTATATACATGTTTTAAAACAGAAAATCAGGCTTTCTATACAATATACATATAGAAGAAAATCGTTTCTTGAATATTATGAATACTTTGTGTTTCAAGTGCAGTGGAATAAGCCCAATAATTTTGTTTTCCTAGTAGACCAACCTTTATTATCAAAAAAGTGATTAAAACCTGCCAGCGAACCCCCTGGCATTTTCGAGTTCCAGAATCTCTCTAATTGGGCCCCAGACATAGCTAACGTCACGGTTTGTTTATCAAATCGGTGCATTGTGGGGAATAAGGCGAGGCGGGGGTCGCCGGCGGGTGGAATCCTATGAAGGGAAAAAAACTATCGGGCGATGGAGAGAATTTAGAGTTATTTTTTTATTTTGCGCGAAATTGATATTCCCAGGTGCTATAAATTACTGTGCTCTGTTCCTCGCTGTGACAACACTATAGAGAAGACCTGAGGTAATGGCCTGATGTGCAGAGGCTTCTAAACCAAGGAAAACCAGATCAAACAGAGCCCCTCCGCGTCAAAAAGGTAAGCAACTGTTAGGTACGTAATGTGTCCCTACCACTTGCTTACTTCTTAATGAGACTGCAGTATGTTTTTCCCCCCGGTTTAGAAGCCTTCGCACATCACCATCACCTCAGGTCTTCTTCTATGTTGTCCAGCGAGCACGGAAATATAGCCCCTGGAATATCATTTCGCCAAAACAACCTCGATTTTTTTCATCGTCGTAGTCTTCTCCTTTGTAGGTTTGTAACATATTCATGGTTAATGATAGTATTAAAATACCTTATTAATTGAGTTCCTTTTGTTGTCCTTTCCTCATAATAAGTAGTGTACATCATGGTTTTAAGTGTTAACTACTTTTTTACTTGACGAGCCAATGAATACTCTCGAGGTCTATATCTATACCAACCATCACACCAAACCTTTTTGCTTTGATTTAATCCTTATTACTAACTCCATCCATAAACAAGTTGCCATACCCACGGTGACATTACCCCATACCTTGCCTCATCATGGGTACCTGCATGGGTACTGGTCGTCTACCCGATATTTTTGTGGTCCCTACCAAATCGGGAGAACTCGCCGACAGTAATGTTAGGTTGGTATCCGGTCAATTTCGCGTTGTTTCGCCCACATGCCATTTCGCCAAAACCATTAGAGTCATTTTTTCGGCTCACCAGGTCATTTTTTTCCGCGGCCACACTATGGAGTCTATAGGAGCTAAGGGAGGTTTAGGTTATATTTGTTTAGTGTGTCGAAAACTCCCAACCCCCACGCCCGCCCCGCTAGTGGAGGTTAGGTTAGAATTTGTTTAGGTTAGGTTAAGGGGTCGGTTAGATTTGGGTAGTTTTAGGTTAGATTTGGTTAGGTTAGTTAGAATTAGATTTGGTTAGGTTAGATAGGTTAGATTTTGGTTAGGTTAGGTTAGCTTAGGTTAGATTTGGTTAGGTTAGGCATAATCGGTGGGTCAAGCCCCTTGCTAGGTAGTTTTAAGTCTTTGGTTAGTTAGGTTTTTATTTTGGTTAGGCAATTTTTCGTCATTTTCGCCCCACAAGGACATTGTCGCGTCCTCCACATGTAGTCAATTCGTCGCCCACATATAAGAGAGTCAATTTCGGCTCGCCACTCTTAAATGGTCCAATTTCCCACCCCACACGATCCATGTCACGGAGTCCATGTACTATAATTTTCCGCTGGCAAGAATAGAATGACCACCAGTAAACCTTGGCGAAATTATGGTAAATATTTCTAGT
Organism: Chionoecetes opilio; assembly: GCA_016584305.1. NCBI lineage: Eukaryota > Metazoa > Arthropoda > Malacostraca > Decapoda > Majidae > Chionoecetes > Chionoecetes opilio. The sequence continues at coordinate 50,553 of JACEEZ010010852.1, read as the reverse complement.
GTTTGCCCATAACTCCTCCCAACTTTCCCTCCCCTCCCCCCCAAACAAGTTTGTGGACCGTTGGGAATGCGGGGTTTTTTCTGGTGGGAACAAATTATGTCGTCGGGAAACAGCAACGTCATGTAAAGATAAAAGAGTTGTGTAGATAGGGGGAAGGGGGGGGGGGGTAAAAATTTTCCTAGATCTAGGGTAATTTTCCTTTATATCTAGAGAAAATTTGCTAACCAAAATAAACATAACCTAATCAAAGTTAACCTACCCGAGGCAAGGGGCAGGGGGGGCTTGACCCCCGATAACTAAACCCAACTCAAATTATAACCTAAGCTACCTAACCATAACTAAATCTCTAACCTAATCTAAACACTAATCCAAACCTATTAGATTTATTTGGTTAGGTTAACTTAGATTTTTGGTTAGGTGTAGGGATAGGAGGGGTTTAAGAACGGAAAAGAAAGGGGAGAGGATTTGGTTAGGGTTAGGTTAGCTTAGGAGGGGGTGGGTAGGGGTTAGTTAGAGAATTTTTTTTGGGGGTTAAGTGGGTTAGCATATGATCCGGTGGGGGGTAAAATCAAGACAAAAGGGCCCCTGCTAGGGTAATGTTAATTTTGGTTAGGTTAGGTTTATTTTATTAATTTTGGTTTAGCAAATTTTCCGTCATTTTCGCCCACAGACCATTTCGTCCACATGTAGGTCAATTGCGCCACATATAACAGTCATTCGCTCACTCTAAAGTCAATTCACCCACACGATCCTGTCACGGAGTCGATGTAACCTATATCTTCCTCTGGCAAAAGTAATGAAACCACCAGTAACCTTGGGCGAAATGGAACGTGTAAATTTTTCTTCTTGTCTAAAGTGTTTGCCCATACTCTCCCCTCCCCCAAAGCAATATTTGGGGGACCTGGTGGGAATCGGGGTTTTTCGGGTGGGGGGACAATTATGGCATCGGAAACACGTAAATTAAGAGTTGTGTAGGGGAGGTAAAATTTCCTAGAATCTAGGGTAATTTTCCTATTATCTAGAGAAATTGCCTAACCAAAATAAAACCTAACCTTAACCAAAATTAACCGACCATAGCAGGGGGCTTGACCCACCGATAACCTAACCTAACCAAATCTAACCTAACCTAACAAATCTAATCTATCCTATAACCTAACCAAATCTAATCTATCTAAACCTAACCCAAATCTAATAGGTTATATAGGTTATTTTAGTTAGGTTAGGTTAGCTTAGGTTATATTTGGTTGGGTTTAGGTATTATCGGGTGGTCACCCCCTGCTCGGGTAGGTTCACTTTGATTAGGTTAGGTTTTTATTTGGTTAGGCAATTTTCTCTAGATATAAGGAAATTACCCTAGATCTAGGAAATTTTACCCCCCCCTACACCAACTCTTTATTACGTGTTTCCGACGCATAATTTTGTTTCCCCCACCCGAAACCCCCGCATTCCCCACAGGAGTCCCCAAACTTGTTTGGGGGAAGTGGGGAGTATGGGCAAACACTAAGAAATTTACCCCATATTTCGCGCCAAGGTTTTTTACTGGTGGGTTCCTTCCATTTTCTGCCAGAGGAAAATATAGTTGCATGACTCCGTTGACATGGATCGTGGTGGGTGAAATTGACATTAGAGTGGGCGAATTGACCTCTTATATGTGGGCGAATTGACTTACATTGTGGACGAAATGTCTTGTGGGCGAAATTAACGAAAATTGCCTAAACCAAAATAACCTAACCTAACCAAATTAACCGTACCCTAGCAAGGGGCTTTTTGACCCCCGCTATGCTAACCCTAACCAAATCTAACCCAAGCTAACCCTAAACCTAACCAAAATCTAACCTGTCCCTAACCCTAAACCCAAATCTAATCTAACCTAACCTAAACAAATCTAACCTACAACTACCCAAATCTAACCTACCCTAACCTAACCTAACAAATCTAACCTAAACCCCTAGCGGGGGGTTTTTGGAGTTTCCTCGACACACTAAACAATATAACCTAACCTCCTCTCCGTATAGCCTCCATAGTGTGGGACGAAATGACTTGTGAGCGAAATGACTCTATGGTGTGTCGAAATGGCCATGTGGGCGAAATGACCGATACCAACCTAAGCAATTAACTGTCGCGAGTTCTCCCCGATTTGTGTAGGGACAAAATATCCGGTAGACGACAGTACCATTGCAGGTACCATGAGGCAAGGATGGGGTAATGTCCACCCGTGGTATATGCAACTTGTTTAGGGATGGAGTAATAAGATAAATCAAAGCAAAGGTTTGATGATGTTGTATAGACTCGAGAGTATTCATTGGCTTCGTAAGTAACAACTTAAACCATGATGTACCACTACTTATTATGAGGAAAGACAACAAAAGCAACTCCAATTAATAAGGTATTTTTAAATACTATCATAACCATGAATATTGTACAACCTACAAAGGAGAAAGACTACGACGATGCAAAAAATCGAGTTGTTTTTGGGCGAAAAATTGATATTCCAGGGTGCTATATTTCCGTGCCTCGCTGACACATAGAGAAAGACCCTGAGTGATGTTGATGTGTCAGAAGGCATTTCTAAACCAGGAAAACATTCCACTGCAGTCTCATTAAGAAGAAGCAAGTGGTAGTGACCTTAACGTACCTCCGTTTTGCTTACCTTTTGACGAGGCCTCTGGTTATGACTCTGTTTTTCCCTTGGTTTAGGAAGCCTTCTGCACATCAGCCATTAACCTCAGGTTCCTTCCCTCTATAGTGTTGTCAGCGAGAACAGAGCACAGGTAATATCGCACCCTGGAATATCAATTTCGCGCAAAATAACTCTAAATTCTTCCATCGCCGTAGGTTTCCCTTTCATAGAGCCACCCGCGGCGACGCCCGCCTTATCCCCACAATGCCACAGATGTAAACAAACCGTGACGTAGCTATGTCTGGGGCCCATTAGAGAGAAATCTGGAAACTCGAAATGCCAGGGGTCGCGTGGCAGTTTTAAAAAACTCACTTTTTTTTGTAATAACGTTGGTCTACTAGAAAACAAAAATTATGGGCTTATCCACTGCACTTGAAACACAAAAGTATAAATATTAGAACGATTTTCTTCTATATGTAAATATTGTTAGGCCTGATTCTGTAAAACATGTATATAAACCAAATAAACCCAGTAGGTTTATAGTTTGAGGCGAGGTAAATGTTTTTACCTCTATGATATTATATAGTCAATACGAATGTTTAAGAAGTTATTCTATACTGGCAAGTCATATTTTCCTGGCTATTTTATTGTGTATCAATCAGAGAGAAAGCCCCTGGAGTGCTCTGAGTCGACGCTGAAGTCGTAATGTTTTTGATTCAATCTCCCCCGCCACAATCTCCCCCCCCCCCCTCCCCCACCCCCCCCTCCCCATCCTGCCCCCCCCCCCCCCCCCACCCCCGGCCCTTCCCCCCCCTCCCCCCCCCCCCCCCCCCCCCCACTCCCCGACCCCCCCCCCCCCCCCCCCCCCCCGACCCCCCCTCCCCCCTCGCCCCCCCCCCCTCTCCTCCTCCCCCCCACCTCCCCCCCCCGCCTCCCTCGCCCCCCCCCCCACCCCCCCTCCCCCTCCCCCCCTGCCTCCCCCCGGCCCCCCCTCCCGTTCCCCCCCCCCCCTCCCCCCCCCCCTCCCCCCCCCCCGCCCCCCCCACCCCAACCCGCCCCTTCCCCCCCCCCCCTCCCCCTCCCCCCCCCCCCTCCGCCCCCCCCCTCCTCCCCCCCCCTCCCCCCTCCCCGGCTCCCCAACCCCACCCCCTCCCCCCCCCCGACCTTGCCCCCCCTCCCCCCCCCCCTCCCCCCCCCCCCCCCCCCCCGCCCCTCACCCCCCCACCCCCGGCCCCTGCCCCCCCCCCCGCTCACCCCCTCCCCCCCCCCCCCCCCCACCCCCCCCGTCCCCTCCCCCCCCCCTCCCCCCTCCTCCCACCCCCCCCCACCACCTCGCCCCCCCCCCCCTCCCTCCCCCCTTTTCTCCCCCCCCTCCGCTCCCCTCCCCCCCTCCCCCACCGCCCCCCCAGCCCTCTCCCCCTCCCTCCCCAATCTCCCTCCCCCCCTCCCCCCCCCCCCCCCCCCCCCTCCCCCCCCCCCCTCCCCCTCCCCTCCCCCCCCCCCCCGTCCCCCCCCCCACCCCCCTCCCCCTCACCCCTCCCCCCTCCCACGCCCCCCCCCCCCTCCCCACCCCCTTCCCCCCCCTCCCCCCCCCCCCCCCCATCTCCACTCCCTCCCCCCCCCCCCCCCCCCCCCCCCGCCCCCCTCCAAACCTACTCCCCCCCCCCCCCCCCCCCCCCCTCTCGCCCCCCCTCTCCCCCCCCCCCACCCCCCCCCCCCCCGCGCCCCCCTCCCCCCCCCCCCCCCTCCCGCCCCCCCTTCCTCTCGACCCCCCCCCCCCCCCCCCCCCCCCCCCCCCCCCCCCCCCCCTCGCCCCCCGACCATTCTCATACTTCAAGGTTCTTCCCCCCCCACCACTCCCCCGCCGCGGGCGTGTTGCCTCCACAATTATAACCTACATTGTCCCGCAACAGGCACGATAGTTGGCAATTCTTTTATTCTTCGTTTTTTCCAAAGCATTGCTTTATTGGTATTTATGACAAGCGTTTTTGCCATATGCAGCAGTACTGTCCTTAGAAAACAGTGTGAACATCGCCCAAATTTTACATGCCACAATATACATGTAAAAAATATATTAAGCTTTGCTACTCGAGGCGAGTAATTTGCATTAAATTGCTATTATAGAACGTTCCATCGTAATGCATGTCATCCATACAATTAGTAGAACAACAGTAGAACTATATTTTTTGGTATTCAGATGCGGTGCATCAATATTTATCGCGAAATTGATTTATGAAAATATTAGTCGCGGAGCCAAAACACAGTAGACCAACCTTTGAGTTAAAACTGTATAATTCTAGTGTTTGCCCATACTCCCCCTTTGACCCCAAACTAGCATGGGGACCTGGGGCAATGCGGGACATTTGGCCGGGGTACATAATATGCGTCGCAACCACATAGTTATTCAGTTAGGGGAGTTGTAAAAATTCCCTAGATCTAGCGAAAATTCTTTGGATTTCTTCTGAGTCCAGAGATGTGTGAACCTGACGATCCTCACAGAATGATGACCGAAGTGTCGAGAACCCCCCAACCCCCCGCTAGGAGGTTAGTTTAGATTAGGTTATATTTGGCTAGGTTAGGGTAGGTTATATTTGGGTAGGTAAGGTTAGATTTGGTTAGGTTAGGTTAGGTTAGCTTAGGTTATATTTGGTTAAGTTAAGTTAGATTTGGTTAGGTTAGGTTAGGTTAGCTTAGATTTGGTTAGGTTAGCTTAGGTTAGGTTAGATTTGGGTAGGTTAGCTTATCGGTGGGTTAAGCCCCCCGCTAGGTTAGTTTAATTTTGGTTAAGAAAATTGCCCTAGATCTTTAGAAATTACCCTAGAACTAGGGAATTACCCTAGATCTTGAGAAATTACCCTAGAACTAGGGAAATTACCCTAGATCTAGGGTTTAAATAAACTCCAAAATTACATGTTTCCGACGCATTATTTGCTCCCCACCCAAAAACCCCGCATTCCCCCAGGTCCCCAAGCTTGTTTGGGGGAAGGGGGAGAGTATGGCAAACACTAGAATTTTACCGTTAAAACTGCCAGCGACCACTGGCATTTATCGAGTTGCAGTTCATTGGAATTGTGTGTGTGTCTGTGTGTGTGTGTGTGTTTATTCTGTGTGTGTGTGTGTGTGTTGTGTGTCTGTCTGTGTGTGTGTGTGTGGGTGTGTTTGTCTGTGTGTGTGTGTGTTGTGTGTCGGTCTGTCTCTGTGTGTGTGTGTCAGTGGGTGTGTGAGTATGGGTGTGTGTGTGTGTTTGTCTGTGTGTGTATTGTGTGTGTGTGTGTGTGTGTGTGTGTGTGTGTGAGGGAAGGGGGAGAGTATGGGCAAACACTACCGTAGAAATTGACCGAAACAACTTGTGTACGAACTGACTCCACCCCTTCTGGTCCTAGTGTAAAATAATAACAATAAAAAAAAACTAACACAAAGAAAAAAAAATAACGTTAAAAAAGTCAATTCGGACAATTTTTTCCACCCCCATCACCAAAATCGATTGCCGGACGTTTCGCCTCATGGATGTTTCGCCCCCGCCCAATCGCGGACGTTTCGCCCCATGGACGTTTCACCCCCTCCTAATCACGGACGTTGCCCAATTCGGACGTCGCCCCTACCTACATCACGGACGTTCGCCCCTCCTAATCACGGACGTTTCGCCCCACATTAGCGGACGTTTCGCCCCACACTAGCGGACGTTTCGCCCCCATTCGTGGACGTTTCGCCCCACTCGCGGACGTTTCGCCCCACATTAGCGGACGTTTCGCCCCACACTAGCGGACGTTTCGCCCCCATTCGTGGACGTTTCGCCCCACTCGCGGACGTTTCGCCCCCCGGAAATTACTATATTGTTTCAAAACTGTTCATCAAATGACTACAAAATCATCAGAAATACTGATCGATTTATACAGGATCGAAATCCTGATCGGCTTGTCGTGCTTGATCAAAGGAAAGATAGTTTGAAATAGTGACGAGGATTTACCTGCCAGGGAATGTGTGAATTTGGTGGTAGGTAGGAAAAGCTTCCTTCGCTGAAGAAAAGTCATGTCATGAAATAAGGTGTGTCCTAGCGTGACCCATAACGGCTCTAATTATTTGATCCACACTGATGAAAAGTGATTTGATGCATGAAACTTGACGAACCCGCAAACTTGGCCAGTGATTCTCACTTTTGAGATGATTGACTTATAATCCTATTACATATGACTCCCCAAATATATATGCAAAACATGATCGTGATATTATATCTGCGAATTTCGCCCCCGCCCAATCGCGGACGTTTCGCCCCCATTTGCGGACGTTTCGCCCCCCATTTGCGGACGTTTCGCCCCACTCGCGGACGTTTCGCCCCCCGGAAATTACTATAGTTTCAAAACTGTTCATCAAATGACTACAAAATCATCAGAAATACTGATCGATTTGTTTACGCACAAAATGATGACGAAATGCTGTTATCGACCGGTCTTAAAGGGACAGTGTACTTCGAATTCCGTACTATAGTCAAAACAGGATTTGAGTCATAGTCGATTTTTCTACGATAATTTCCATATTTCTTCTTTAAATCTCTCCAAATTTTGACACACTTAGTTTCTAACCAATACCTCAAATCACGTCAAATTTCATAAAAATCAGATGAGAAATAAAAAAGTTCCTTCAGAAACCTTTCAGAAAAAAGGAAGTTCCTTTTATTTCTTAACCCGATTTTTATAAAATTTTTAAAAGTAGTTAGAAAAACCCCCTCTATGGTGGCAGTCCATTATTTCCGGCCGCTCTAGTAGGGAATTTTCAGTACACTGCCCCTTTAAAGTAGGTATGGCATATTCTCCGATTTCACGTTTTGACAATTTTTGTCAACATTGCTCCCCCCGTTTTTTTTCATCAAAATTTGGGCAAAATTTTGGGAAAAGTTGGTTGTGAAACCCCCAAGAAATCAGTTTTTTTTTGTTTTTTTCCTGTGATTTCACGAGCTTACACATGATTTTATGACGTAGTACACACATTGACCTTCAAAATCGGCAGAAACAATTCTCGAAAATTCTCGGAACGTTTTTTGAAAACACGTACATTCCGCGGAAATGGAGAGTTTCTGAATCGCCAAACGCTCGTCAATTTTTTCTGAAGGCGAGTGAAATTAATCTTAAAATAATAAAAAAAGTTTCTTTAGTTATTTTTTCCGTCTATATGTCGAATTTGATAAGTTTTTATCTAGTAGCAACAATTTTTTTCAGGCTATCTGTAATCCCTTCAAAAGCCCCGTTTTTTTATTTCGTTGTTCGTTCGTTCGTTTGTTTTTTTGGTAAATTTTGGAGGAGTTTTTACGTTCGTTTTTTAGAGCCCCAACTACTTTTTTTTGGCCTACAATAGGTGCGTTTTTAATGGGGTAGTTTTTATTTTGCGCAAAAAAAAAAAAAAAAAAAAAAAAAAAAAAAATAAACCCAACCTTATGTTTTTTAAGAAACCTAAAAACCCAAACCAACCTAAACCCTGTGTGTTTATGATGCCAAAATTTTTTTCGGCCAATAATCCTATTGTTTTTAAACAAAAAATGCCCGGGCGAACTTCTATTTGATGTAACTTTTTTATTTTGGTCCTAAAGGGTCATCTTTGGTTCATTGGAAAGTTTGTTTCAAGCCCTTTTTTACTGAACCTCTTCAAACATTTAAAAATTTTTAAATTTTTTCCCACATACTACTTTAAGACCGATCGATAACAGCATTTCGTCATCATTTTTTGCGTAAACAAATCGATCAGTATTTCTGATGATTTTGTAGTCATTTGATGAACATTTTTTAAACAAAGTAATTTGTAAAATTTCCTGGGNGGCCCTTTTTTGCCCCCCAAACCCCAAAAAAATTTCGGCCCCCCCCCCTTTTATTTTAAAACCCTCTACGTGCCCCTTATAGCACTACTCTTATACCATCCTTCCTACAGCATCCGCTACCCCCAAACCCCCTTTACAGGCGTGTAATAGGTAGAATTTATTAGTAATTTTACTAATAATTGTTACGAATAATTTTTAAAGTAAAAATTTAAAATTAGTAATTAGAACTCCCCCCTGGGGAGGACCAGTAGAGAGGTAAGTCATCGTGACGTCACTGTGAGTCACGATAACAAGAGCACGTAGCAAATAGTGAAGTAAAAACTGCGTTTGTGGGAAAAACCCCACAAAACTGGCCCAGTGCCTTTAAAAAATGTTTAAATGTCGCCCTATTTGGTTTTTTATAGCTCCGATCCGGTCCGATCCGGTTTTTGTATGGACCCGGGCGAAAATTCCGCGAGGGGGGCGAAACCCCACGAATGGGGGGGGAAACGTCCGCTAGGTGGGGGGAAACGTCCGCTAATGTGGGGCGAAACGTCCCCCATCGGTGGCAAAAACGCCAGGGGGAAAATCCCGTTACCCCAAAATCCCACAAAAAAGCCGTAATTCCCAAGCCCACCCACAAAAACACCCTGAAAATGGAGTACAAACAGTCTTAATAACCCTTAATAGCCCCTTAATTAAAGGTGACAAAAGGGTTAAAACTACGGGCTATAAAGGGTTTGGGGGAGTGTAGAAGTACTCACTCCTTAGGATTTGTGCTTCGATGAAACTACGTGTATCGTCCGAATGGACCCTACCCATAATAGTCACGGTTTTTTTACATGGGTGCATTGTGGGGAAAGGGCGGGGTCGCCGGGGGGGGACCTACAAAGGGGGAAAATACGGCGTTTAAAAAATTTCGAGTTATTTTGCGCGAAATTGAATTCCAGGTTTTATAACTGGCTCGTTTTCGTGAAAACACTATATAGAAGCCCGGGGAATGGTGATGTGCAGAGGCTTCAAAACCCAAGAAAACAGAGTCAAAAACAGAGCCGTCAAAAGGTAAGAAACGGTAGCTAGGTACGAAAAAAATTTTTGTCCTACCACTTGTTACTCTTAAGAGCTCTGCGTGACTGTTTTCCTGGTTTAGAAGCCCTTTGACATCAACCATCCCCTGGTCTTTCTATTTTGTCAGCGAGCACGGAAAAAAGAAAGGAATATAAATTCCCCCAAAAAACTGGGGAATTTTTTCATCGCGTAGTTTTCTTTTTGTAGGTTTATAAAATTGTAATTCTGGTATGATAATATAAAATACGTTATTAATTTGATTTTCCTTTGTTGTTTTCCCCTCATAATAAGTAGGGTATTTTCTAGTGTTTGCCATACTCCCCCTCCCCCACAAAAAAAAAGCTTGGGGACCGGGGGGAAGCGGGTTTTTTTTGGCTGGGGTACAAAATATGCGTGAAACCCACATGTTTTGATTTGGGGGTTTTTGAAAAAATTGCCTAAAATCTAGGGAAAATTCATTGGATTTTTTGGTCTAGAAACGTGTAAACCTGACGATCCCACGAATGTGCCCCAAGTGCCCGAGAACCCCCCCAAACTCCCGCTAGGATTTAGGTTATATTTGGTTAGGTTAGGTTAGGTTAGTTTTGTTAGGTTGGGTTTTGGAAATTTTTGGGTTAGGTTATTTTTGGGTTATATTTGGTTAAGTTGGGTTAGGTTAGTTTTTTTTTGGGTAGGAAAATTTTCTTAGATAAAAGGGAAATTTACCCTAATCTGGGGAATTTTGGTTTAAAAAATTCTAGGTTTGCCCATAGTCTCCCATTCCCCCAAACAAGTTTGGGGATGGGGGAAAATGCGGGGTTTTTGGGTGGGGGAAAAAATTATGCTGGGAAAAACAAAATTTTAAGATTTGTGTATGGGGGGGAAAATTCCCGATATTATTCAATGCCGTTTCCCCATACTTACCCTCCCACAAAACAAGCTTGGGGACTGTGGGGGGAATGCGGGGGGGCGGGGGGAAGGGGGTTTTTTGGCTGGGTACAAAAATGCGTGCAACCACATAGTTTTTTTAGTTAGGGGGTTGTAAAAATTGCCTAGATCAGGGAAAATTCTTTGGATTTTTCTGAGTCCAGGAGTGGAACCTGAGACCTTAAGAATGATGCCCGAAGTGCGAGAACCCCCCGAGAATAACCGCTGGGAGGTTAGGTTATATTTGGTTAGGTTGGGGCAGGTTATATTGGTTGGGTTTAGTTTTGGTTAGGTTGGGTTTTTTAGGTTGCTTAGGTTAATTTGGTTATGTTGGGTTTAAATTTTGGTTAGGAAAATTTTCTCTAGATATAAGGTATTCCCCTGATCCGAAATTTTACCACCCATACACAACTTTAAAATATGTTTTTCCCGACGCATAATTTGTTCCCCCCCAAAAAAACCCACATTAAAAAATTAAACCCCACATAAAAAATTATAGTGTTTTCCCCCACCTCCCAAATTTGCCCAGTTTTCCCAAAAAAGTTTTTAGACCCGTGGGAAGGGGGTTTTTTGGGTGGGGAAAAAAATTATGCGTCGGAAAAAAATTATTAAGGGGTTGGTTGGGGGGGGAAAAATTCCCCAGTCTAGGGTAATTACCTTATATCTAGAGAAATTTTGGGAACCAAAATTAAACCTTAACCTAACCCAACCAAAAAAACCTAAGTTAAACTAACCAAATCTAACCTAACCAAATCTAACCAAACCTAACCTAACCAAAAAATTTTAACCCCAAAAAATAAACTACCTTAACCTAACCAAATATAACCCAACCTCCTAGCGGGGGGTTGGGGGGTTTCGAACACTTTTGGTCATCATTTGTGGGATGCAGGTTTTTCACGTCTCTGATCAGAAGAAAACCCAAGAATTTTTTCCCAATCTAGGCAAATTTTTCAAACCCCTAACTAAAAAAAATAGCGGTTGCGACGATTTTTTGTACCCCAGCCAAAAATCCGCATTCCCCCAGGTCCCAAGCTTGTTTGGGGAGAGGGGGAGTATGGGCAAAACACAGAAAATACCCTACTATTAGAGAAAAGAAACAAAAGGAACTCAAAATTAAAGGGATTTTAATCTTTTTAAACCCTGAATATGTACAACCTACAAAGAGAAGGGTCGACGATGAAAAAAAATTTTGAGTTGTTTTGGGCGAAATTGATATTCCAAATGCTATATTTCCTGTCGCTGACAAATAGAGAAAAACCTGAGGGGATGGTTTATGTGCAGAGGCTTCTAAACCAGGAAAACAGTCACAGCAGAGTCTCAAAGAAGTAACAAGTGGTAGGGACACATAGCCTACCGCTGCTTACTTTGACGAGGGTCTGTTATGACCTGTTTTCGGTTAGAAGTCTTTGCAATCAGCCATTACCCCAGGGTTTTTTCCTTTTAGTGTGTCAGGCGAACAGAGCAAGTAATATGCACCGAATATCAATTTTTGCGCAAAAAATCGAAATTTTTCCATCGGGGTAGTTTTCCCCCGTTAGGTCCCCCCGCAGCGCCCCGCCTTTTCCCCACAATGACCCATGAAACAAACCCCGGGGGGTAGTTATGTCTGGGGGGCCCAAAAATTTGTCCAGTCCATTTGTTTTTGTGTTTTTGTTGTTGAAGGGGGAGGATTCGAAGTCGACGATACGCCCTGGTGTCAGCCGTGAAGTAATACAGCCCCGAGAGTTGATTAGCTTTCCCCGGAAGGGCACAGGGACGGATGAGGGGGGGGCGTTGGAGGGGGACGGCAGCGGCGGCCCGCCCGGGTGGGCAGTCAAAGGTGGTGACGTTCAGGGCGATGAGTTGACCACGAGAATTGTCGGTGGGTGGAAGCGAGGACACGCAGCAGGAAGTGGCAATGGACTCGGGACGTTCCGCACCAGGGGCAGGCGGGCGGGCGTGAGTGCAGACGATGCAATTTTGCTGGAGTGTTGGTGACCGAAACCACTATAGGGTCAATAGGGGTTTTCTTTTTTTAGATACTGTCTAGAATTGGGATTTTGTGACAGAATAGTAGCATAATAGTAATGTATGAGGACACCACGGGCAGTGTACAGGGTTTGGGGGAAAAGAGCAGAGTGGGGAGGTATCGAAGAGGAGTTAGGCAGGGGGTGCGTGTTATCACCGTACTTTTTGGCTTATATAAGAGGAATTAGCAAATTTGGGGGGAGAAATTTCGGGGTATGGGAAAGGGTTGGGGGGGGAAAAAGTTGAGCAGTTTACTATATGCTGACGACAAGTTTTCGAGTGAACAGTGGAGAACTTTAGGAATGCTAAAATAAGTGCCAGTATGGGAAAGGGGTTTTTGGGGTGAAATTAACAGTGGAAAATAGGTCCGGTTTTTAAAAAGGGAGGCAGCGTTTGGGGGGAGGGGTTTGGGAAAGGGAGACCTGAGGGTGGGCGCACCCAGTCATATAAAACCTAGGTATACGGAGGGGAAGGGAGCGTAGGACGAAAAACGATAAAATAGAAAAGCAAATCGTGGGGGGGGAAGGGTGGTAGTTTAGCAAATGTAGGGCAAAACAGGTATGAGGTAGTAAGGGGTTGTGGAAAGGCATGGAGTACCGAGCCCATGTAGGGGCGAGTGTATGAGGTGGACGGTAGGAGGCTGGACAAGTTAGAGGTAGTACAGAACAGGGTAGGTAGACTTGCACTAGAGGCAACAGGTATGTAGCAGTGGAGGCGATCAGGGGAGAGGCAGGGTGGAGTACCTTTGCGGAGAGAATAGGAAAGTCAGTGCTTAATTACAAAATCAGGCTTAGAAAAATGGATGAAAACAGGTGGGCTCGAAAAGTTTATGAGTGGATAGGACAGAGTAGTAAATGGGATAGATCAAGCAGACGGTGGGAGAGGAAGTGTGGGTTACAGGGTTTCACAGATAGGATACACCAGTCTAGTGAGGGGGAGTTAAAGCGAAAGGTGAATGACCAAGTTCAGAGGCAGGGCAGGGAGGATGTGGAGACAGAGGATGGAGGGTAAGAGTTCTCTGAATTGGTACAAGGGGAAGACCACACCAAAGTGTGAGGTCTTTTATGATGGTAGCTTGGGGAGTGGTTTTTTATTTAAAGCAAGGACAAAATCTCTGGAGGTCAATAGTAGAACATATAGATGGGCAAACGAAGGAAGCAAGATATGTCAAATGTGTATGGGTAGACTAGATGAAACTGTAGATCACCTGGTATTAATGTGTCCAAGGTATGATGAGGAAAGAGAGCGGCTTATAGCAATAGTGGCACGGGAGGTAGGCGTGGATCAGTGGGATAGAGTGGCAGAGGGGAACATAGATGGGATAATGGAATTTCTTTTAGGTTTGAGTAGGGTACAGGACACCAATAGAAGAATCATTGAAGGGGTTAAAGTATTTCTAGAAAAGGCTTGGGTAAAAAGAGCAGAGAGTTAGGGCCTAATCCTACAAGCCCTCAGGGAGCCAGCCGGAAAATAGGCTTTGAACTGCGACTGAAAACCGTGGTTTAGCTCCCCACCTAGAAAGAAGAGAAGAAGATCCTCAGGCGGGTGAGGGCGACATCCAAGACGCGGGACGTTTGACGTCCATTTGTCGTAGGTCGGCCATCTTGGTGGCTGTGGGAAGGCGCGAGCACGAGCACTAGTTGCGACTTTCTCTCTCTGTCTGTCTATTTCTCATTTTCTTTCTGTCTGTCTCTCTCTTTGTCTGTCTGTCTATTTCTTTCTGTCTGTCTCTCTCTCTGTCTGTCTGTCTGTCTCTCCCTGTCTATATATCACTATCAATTATATTTCTAAGCTGACTAGTGACTGTTGTTGTATTTTCATCACATTAGGCGTATTTTGTACATGCCCTTGCAAGTAAAATTTTACTTATTTAAGCTCCGCCCACTTATTTTTTACTCTTTTGCGTGTTTGCGTGTTTGCGTTTCCGACATAAAATCCATATCTATATCAAGTGACATGACAAAGTCACAGAGAAAAAGCTTACCAGCTTAGAATGGAATTGAAAGACAAGCGAGACCAAGGAGACTTTACTTGGTAGTGTTACGCTGGTGTCCGTAACTTCCCTTTCTGACTGACCAATGTTGTGCACCGCCCTCATAACCTCACACCACAAGACTTACCTGTCTTACTTTACCCCACAAAAAGGCGCGGTCACGTAACCCCTTTACTTCCCTACTTACAAGAGTCCGGTAGACTTACCTGGGCGAGTAACGGTAATGTACCACTTAAGTCACTACACAAGGCGGATAAGGGAATGAATGAACACTCACTGTACTAAATTCCTACTTTACTACACAAGGATCACACAATAACACCTCCTGAAGGAGGCAGCCGAAGGAACAACACTCAGTTACACTTGTCCGTTTAACACAAAGGCTTACACACACGAGTACTGACGAGGTACGCTGGCCTAACGGCGGGGCACTCCTAGCTACTGACGAACATGACTAAGGCGCTGACGCAAGGCGCTCTCCCGTCGCCGCCGCGCTCCAGACCTCCTCCCTGGTCTGTCTCTCGCTCTGCTCTCCCCTCCGCTCCCTGTCCCTTTGTTTGGTACAGCAAGTTACCCTCACACGCGGGCCTCTCTCTGCCCCGTTACCATGGCAACCGGCTCATCCGCGCACTCATACACACACTCACTCCCACCCCTCGCTTCCCCCTTACCCAACAAATACAGCATAACGCCAACCGCGTAACAGTATATTGATTACAGGAAAGGAATGCTTCAGAAAAAGAGAGAAACCGACCAATTACGCCAGGAAAATTGACAAGTGCAAAAAGTTACATACATACTACTAAATGTACAAGGGTTAACAAACTTTAAAAGATTTGAATTAGAAAAACTTATTAAACACAAATACGATATTTTATGCCTTACAGAAACTCAAGAAAACTACAGCAAAATAGATTTTTCAGAACAATTTGAGACCCTAAGCTCCTATAGAGAGATGAATGATAAAAAAGGAGGAGGTCTGAAATTAGTATATAGAAAAGATAGCGTCAAGATGGAAAAGATGACGACAAGGGACAAAAATGTATTACATGCGGAATTTAAGATAGGAGCAATGGACGTGTGCCTCATACTAGTATATTTTTCATGCACAAATGCCCAGAGAAATGTGAATATCAAGAAGGAAATTATAGATATAGCAAACAGAATCCATAACAAACATGTGATAATCCTAGGTGACTTTAACAGTCATCTTGGATTCGTAGGACCACAACCGCTGAATAAAAATGGAGAAATCACAATAGAGATGGTAGAAGAACTTGACTATACTATTCTAAATGGAACAATGGAATGTTCAGGAGTGATGACAAGATGTCAAAATGGTATACAAAGTGCAATAGATCTAGCTTTAGTAAATCATAAGTACTACATGACCCAATTCATAAACATGAAAATAGACGAAAATAAAGAACTTTACGACCTTTCCGACCACAACCTGCTGGAAATTAACTTCAAAGTAAACAGTGGACAACAACAGAAATTTCAAGATGAAAATTCAATAAAAATTACAGTCACAAGCTTCAAAGAGGAACACTGCGAAGAATATATTAAAGAAGTTGAAACACGACTAACATATCCGAATAACCCAATAACTAATATAAAAGACTTGGAAGAAATCATGAACCAGTCAGCGCAAAAACACCTAACAAAGACATACTTCAAGAGAACTACAAAACACAGCCAAGAGACCGAGCCCATCTGGATAACAAAAAACATAAAGCAAGGAATAAAGAAAAGGAAGGCATTGAATAGACAGGCAAGGAGAGCTACAACACAAGAACAAAAAGAGACTAAAGCAAATGTATACAAAACACAAACTACAAGTTAAAGAGGAAATTAAAATTGCAATAGCAAAACATGAAAGAATAATTACTGAAAAGATTAAACAAGACAAACATTCAAATAAGAAACTGTGGAAGCAAATAAATGACTTAAGAGGAATTGAAAATACAAAGAAATCTGTGACTCTTTATGAAAATACAATAGAGATTCCAAAGGAAGAGATCAAGACCAAGCTCCACCATTACTGGGAAGGAGTGTACCAAAAGCACCCAAACAAAGGAAGAGATCAAGACCAAGCTCCACCATTACTGGGAAGGAGTGTACCAAAAGCACCCAAACAAAGGAAGAGATCAAGACCAAGCTCCACCATTACTGGGAAGGAGTGTACCAAAAGCACCCAAACAAAGGAAGAGATCAAGACCAAGCTCCACCATTACTGGGAAGCAGTGTACCAAAAGCACCCAAACAAAGGAAGAGATCAAGACCAAGCTCCACCATTACTGGGAAGCAGTGTACCAAAAGCACCCAAACAAAGGAAGAGATCAAGACCAAGCTCCACCATTACTGGGAAGCAGTGTACCAAAAGCACCCAAACAAAGGAAGAGATCAAGACCAAGCTCCACCATTACTGGGAAGGAGTGTACCAAAAGCACCCAAACAAAGGAAGAGATCAAGGGCCAAGCTCCACCATTACTGGGAAGGAGTGTACCAAAAGCACCCAAACAAAGGAAGAGATCAAGACCAAGCTCCACCATTACTGGGAAGCAGTGTACCAAAAGCAGCCAAACAAAGGAAGAGATCAAGACCAAGCTCCCACCATTACTGGGAAGGAGTGTACCAAAAGCACCCAAACAAAGGAAGAAATCAAGACCAAGCTCCACCATTACTGGGAAGCAGTGTACCAAAAGCAGCCAAACAAAGGAAGAGATCAAGACCAAGCTCCACCATTACTGGGAAGGAGTGTACCAAAAGCACCCAAACAAAGGAAGAGATCAAGACCAAGCTCCACCATTACTGGGAAGGAGTGTACCAAAAGCACCCAAACAAAGGAAGAGATCAAGACCAAGCTCCACCATTACTGGGAAGCAGTGTACCAAAAGCACCCAAACAAAGGAAGAGATCAAGACCAAGCTCCACCATTACTGGGAAGCAGTGTACCAAAAGCAGCCAAACAAAGGAAGAGATCAAGACCAAGCTCCACCATTACTGGGAAGGAGTGTACCAAAAGCACCCAAACAAAGGAAGACATCAAGACCAAGCTCCACCATTACTGGGAAGCAGTGTACCAAAAGCACCCAAAAAAAAGGAAGAGATCAAGACAAGCTCCACCATTACTGGGAAGCAGTGTACCAAAAGCACCCAAACAAAGGCAGAGATCAAGACCAAGCGCCACCATTACTGGGAAGGAGTGTACCAAAAGCACCCAAACAAAGGAAGAGATCAAGACCAAGCGCCACCATTACAGGGAAGCAGTGTACCAAAAGCACCCAAACAAAGGCAGAGATCAAGACCAAGCGCCACCATTACTGGGAAGCAGTGTACCAAAAGCACCCAAACAAAGGAAGAGATCAAGACCAAGCGCCACCATTACTGGGAAGCAGTGTACCAAAAGCACCCAAACAAAGGAAGAGATCAAGACCAAGCTCCACCATTACTGGGAAGCAGTGTACCAAAAGCACCCAAACAAAGGAAGAGATCAAGACCAAGCTCCACCATTACTGGGAAGCAGTGTACCAAAAGCACCCAAACAAAGGAAGAGATCAAGACCAAGCTCCACCATTACTGGGAAGCAGTGTACCAAAAGCACCCAAACAGAATAGACGAAACGTGGAACCTAAATGAACGACAAAACTACGTAACGAGTTTTTACCAAACAGACACGGTTACAGTACAGCTGCTCATCAATGAACGACAAATAAGTCTGCCAACACACCTTCTAGAACATTATGATACAATATTAGCCCAACCACTGCAAATGATCACTAACATGGAACAACCAAACTTTCAAGACAATGAGATACAACATGCTCTCAAGGCAATAAAAAACAACAAAGCTACAGGACCAGATGCTATGAGAGGAGAACTTTTTAAAACCCTGGCAGACAGTCAAATCTTTACGAACACCATCAAAACATGTTTTGACAACATATTAACAAGTGGAACTGTACCTCAAAAATGGAAATTATCAAAAACTATAATGATAGACAAACAGAACAAACCTACAGTAAGTGATCTACCACCCATCGCCCTGCTCAACTCTTCCTACAAATTGTTGATGGCCATACTGAGAAGCAAAATAGACAATCACATGCACAAAAATCAACAAGATAATGAACTACAAGCTGGATTTACAAAGAAAAGACGCATCGAAGACAACCTGTTTCTTTTAAACTACTGCATCGAACAGTCTTTCAAGATGAAGAGACCATTAATAACCATCGCTATAGATTTCAAGAAAGCCTTTGACAGTGTGAAAACAAAGCCCCTAATAGAATGCCTAAAAAAGTTCAGGATACATCCACACATAATTGACGTCATAAGTGACATATACCTCAATGACAAGACCATCCAGACCTAACCTAGCACCCCCCCTCGAGCCCATCGGGCTGTGCACTAACCTAACCTAACCTGACCAGACCTTACCTAACCTAACCCTACTGGACTTAGTTTTTCTCAAGAACCTGAAATGTAATATCGGCCATGTAGGCAAAGTAAGGATCGGCACTCATTAAAATCTAAACAGATGTGTTAAGGACAGTAAGTATAACACATAGAGCCAACATTTGGGTCAGCTTACCGTGGAGCCCTTGTTCTTAAGATTTTCCCTCAACGCAATGCTAGTCATTTCCACAATACCTATCAGCATCTCTACCTACACATTAATTTTGTTCATGTCCGTCAACAGTAATGGCATGCATACTTAAGATATCTTGCAATGTTTTGTGGTGGAATTCGGATGATGGTGAAGGTTTATGGTACTCTCGTCCCCGTCGGCGAGAGTTCCAACATTTTCACGTTCTCAACAAGTGTGAGAGATCTCTAAGAACCAAAATTGGAGCATAATGAATCAGCGAAAACGTTTCCGGTCTGGTTTTGATTGCATAATTAGTAAAATTAGAAAAACAACGTCTTGTGTTAATGTTAAAAGACTCGAGAAAGTTATTTCACCAGACGACGTTCTCCTATCACCATGTCATTCCATTTTAGCTCTATTAGTGTGGTCCGATAGTTAAGCCCGTGCTACGAATTGTACAAATTAGGCTAATTTCTGCCATATTATCAGTGAAATTCAGCAAAAACTACTACGTCGCTGCTAGGGGACTATCGTCAGCCTGATAAGACATGATCATTCTTTCACAGTTTTAAAGTTGTCTGTCGTGTCATTAACCTTGTATATTCTTGTTCGTGGTCTTAAGGTATGTCCATGCTTCTGAATGTACATCTATGTGTTTACTTCTGTCCTGTTATCTGTAATACAGTATTTCTACGACGATACTCACTGTCTGAGAATCTCTGCCCTCCCGCCATATTTGTTGTTATCTCTGACGCACGGCACAAGCGGGAAGAAGCCGTGGGTTCTCTTTTCAATGCACTACCACAGTAAACCCTCGCCATAACGGACAATGTGGGGAGGGTGATCCGATATATCGATACTCCGTTTATATCCGAAGAAGTAGAAGGGGCAGCTGAATTGAGGGAATGTTCTCTTGCGTCTATAAGGGTAGGTAAGGTAGGAGTAGGGTAAGGTAGTAGGATAGGGTAAGGTAGGCGTAGGGTAAGGCTTCTGAAGGTAGGCAGGTAGGCAGGCACACGTGGAAAGAGAGTGGTTAACGCGAGTGAGAGCTAATACGGCGAGGGGAAAACGGCCACGTATAAGCGGTACATACTTTGCTATCTGGTTAGTAGTTTTAAATCTGCCGAATAATTCTCTCTCTCTCTCTCTCTTTCTTACTTTTATCATTTTAAAGCATAAACCAATATAACAAACTTGTAGTGGCAAAAAAAATATTAAATAATTAATATATTCAATAATGGGGAACAATTGTTTTATTAATTTCTTTCATTAATATATTACTTTCTGGAGGAAGAGCGAGGAGTACAGTGCAATGAAGAAGAGGAGGGGAGGAGGAGGAGTAAAATGATAATAATATTTGTATTTCTCTTCTAGGTCTGTTCATTGGTGATGCATGTTGAACCTACAGGGACATGCAGCGTTGTATTTCATGGTCTCAGCCGCCAGATGTCCACAGTGTCGTCTCTCAGAAATGTGGACAAGGTCGTTTTAGAGTAATCAGTACCCATTTTTATCTATTTGGTTTATCAGCTGATGCTGTACTTCAAGAAGTTTGGATTTGCCAATGATATGACAATACTGCATTAGTCTAATATTAATACAGGAGAGCTCGTTTACCGGCAGTTAAAACAATTGGCAGCCTCAAAACCACGGCACTAATCCGACCCAGGCTTTCTTTTTTTTTTTTCTATCACTTGATAAACTCGGAAACTCCTTCCTGTTCTGTTTTCCCACTTTCCTATGACTTACATCTTTTCAAAGAAGGTAACAAGCAACTCCAGAACTAAATGGCTACCACACTTTTTATTTTATTCTCTGACGTGTCTTCTTTATAGGGGACTGGAAAACTAAGGGGTTTGTATTGACCCATTTTTGTCTGTGCCTTGGCCCGGTTCCTTGTGATGGGGGAAAAAAACCCCCAAAAAAAAAAAAAGGATTTTGGGGTATTCCATAGAGTAACTTCAAAACAACGGCAAAATGAAGTTATCGGCATTGCGCTCCCCTACGGGGTGCCGGATAAAGGAGGGTCTCCTGTAACAGAATTTCATCGTTGAATGAAACTACAAAATTAGAATGACATTACCAAATACAATAGAGAGCCCTGTTACCCATGTTAAGACAGTCAGTTCTTACAGATCATGCCAATGGCATGACACCAAAGACACTATATTGAGCCCAACTCATGAAAGGGAAACACATGTAAGTGTCTGGCAACTATGAATAATGGCATACATTATGACATGGTGGCATCCTTACAGTAATCGTTCCAGACCCATTTTTTCTTTGCATAATTAGGTGAATGTCATTCAAAATGCCTAATTCCACAAACATTATCATTTTTACGCCTATTTCCCTAAAAACAAGACTTTTGTAAAACGCGCGGGAAAAACAACAGCCACATTCCAGCCGTGGCGCGAAACTTGCTGCGACGTTCACAAGAGGTAAGCCTCCCCAAGCCCCGCCCGACACAGACACACGGAGACTCAGAGAAAAATACAGTACCCTTAGAACCCGGGTGCTTCTGGTATATTTTTTGTGCGGACACCGCACATTATTGCACGTGAATGGGCACAGCAAGAAAGCTTAGCCCTTCCCGAGAGCTTTTTTAACACCCATCACAACCCACACGGCGAAGATATATGTGTGCAGAACCTTGGAGCATCGGGGAGCGGCTGGTAGTAGCAGGACTGCAAGCCCTCTCATTCTTGGTGGCCTGAACTATACCGCCCGCTGCACACATCTGCACACATATATCGTCGCCCCTAGCAGTTTTGCAAATGGTGCTAACCGCTCTCGGTAAAGGCACAGCCCCCCACGCTGCACCCCACACAGGATGCAAGTACATGCCACATCGCAAATAAATCTATCAGAAACACCCAAAAATCTTCAAGTATTATATATATACTCCTGTGTTTACTCCTTCTGAATCTGGCGAGCGGGGGAGAGCGCTGCCTTTGCTACTTTCACCGAGCCTGCTGCGCATGGGTCTGAAAACCCTGAGGGTGTTTTAGAACTCGGGGAATTTGCAGATTTTGTTACGGTTATTTAAAAACGGTGACGGATGCAAAAAGTGACGACGTATTGTGAATACTCGTTAATGGCTATGATTTGATTGCATTAAATCGGAATGGTGAAATGGTCTGGACGATTACTTTAAGCAGCAGCCTGTAAACCCCTGCCAGGCGCACGATTATCATTTTAAGCTGTGGGGGCGCGCCGTCAACAATACGGTACATGACTGTGCTTGTGTGTGCTGTGGCAGACTGCAACTCTGATTCAAGAAATGAATAGAAAAACATCCATGTATGGCTGAATTTGAAGGCTGGGTAAATTTCCTTCAGCTAAGAAAGAACCATACAAAGAAAGCTGAAAAATAGATGTAGCCCATGGAGGTTATAATAGGAGGCGGCGGCATGCGCGCATTCCTGTGTTATCGGGTGCAGCCGCCCGCCCCGCCCCCAAGCGGGAGATTAAGTACATTTCAAATGTATAAGGATCAATACTGTGCATATTAAACATTAAGAAAATACTTCACCAAGGGTAAAGTGTCCTTGAAAGTGGTTGCTAACATAACCAGTCAGATAGGATGGCGAGTCACCTCCGCTCGCCTCCTTTCTTAGAACCTTCTTGAAGTAGACGGGACGGGGTGGAGGATGTACCCTAGATAACAGTAAAGTCGCCAGGACAACTTTTTTTTCTGTTTACAGACGTGTGGTGGCGTTAATACTTACATTTCTACATCCATGATTTCAGGAAGTTAGAAGAGGCTATCTGGAGAGTCTGTGTCATAAAGTGGTCTCATCTGTGTCATAGTAGGGCTATAAATGAACAAATGACAAAAATATCTACAAAGTGGCTACCAACAAAAAAGTCGCCATCTAGTGTTTATGTTCTGAGTGTCCTCCCGCAGCCGTCAGCGCCCGAAAAAACAACGCGTAGTGAAATTTGAAACCGTCTATACTCGCAGCTACAAAGCATAAAACAACGCTGAAACAGGGTAGATTATACAGTCATGATATAAACTACTGTGTATCATCTTCAGTGGCACATAAAAATCAGTAGTAATGCTATAATTCGTATATATGGCACCTGGGGGACATGATTGAGGTGGCGAACTTTACTGTTATCTACGGTAAGGGACTCGCAGTTATCGTACTGAATCATTAATTAAAAGATTATATTATATTACCCAAACAATTTAGGGGGCCAAAAAAAATGAAAGTTCGAATTTCTCGCGGGCAGGGTTGCCAAAACTTTCCTGACGTTGAAAAACGCAAAGGGAAAACAAAAAAATAGCAGATTTGGAGGTGGTTTTAGGGTCCATCAAAGTCTTAAAATTTCCAACGGTTCATTAAATGTCACAATCTAATGGGAAAATAAAAGGAAAGAGCAAAAATGTCTCTCGGGAAATAGTTTCAACTCAATGGGGGTGAGGGTAGTTGCGCCGGGAGCTTCCACCACCTGGAGCAGGTCCTGCTTGGTTTCTCATCCTTGGTTAGGGAGTCGTTGTACGATGAAATCATGCCACCCCACGCTCGGCCCCCGTCGTTTGTGACGCTGAGGTTTTTCACTGTGGACACCCCCTTCTGGTACGCGGGGTTTGCTTCCCACTCGTCCACAGGGAGGGAAAGGAAGGAGATGTCGATGTTGAGGGGGGTGAGCGCGCGAACAGAGGCGCTGGAGGTGAGTGAGGGGAGCGAGGAGTTGATGAGCTGATCCGCAGCCTTGTTGAACCGGATTCGGTCGAGGTCCTTTTCCTTCCTCGTCTCTTTAGCAATCTTCTTCTTTTCCTCCATGCTGATCCTCTCCGAGAAAAGAGACAGCCCCACGAGATCGGCGCCGAGGTACCAGAGATGGCGGGAGAATGTGGTGAGGGGCGTCTTCCCGATCGCTCCGTTGATCTCCTGGAAGTGGGTGCAGGTCCTTCACGAGGTTGAGGTCGTTGTACGCGCTTCGGTCGCCAGCTCCGCCCTCCATCCACGCGCGCGAGTAGAGGAGAACGACGAAGAGAGCGATCTCTTCAAGTCCCTTGCCTTCCCCGCGTTTTTCATTTGCACGTGGGACCGGAACATGCGGATCTTGAGAACGTAGATTGCCTTTGCCATCCAACGGGGGGTGGTGGAAGGCTCCCGGCTTCTTGATCGGCTGACGGAGGTTTCCGGTGAGATAGAAGAGGGACAGGTTGCCACAACTCGCGGTAGTCCTCTCGGACTTTCCTTCGACTGGATCCCTCTCTCCATCGCACCGATCGATGCCTCCTTCCACGACGGAACGAGATCGATCCTCGGGTCGACGACGTTGTCGATGGCTTCGGGATCTTTATGAGGGATGTAGGGCCACTGTTTTCCCGAATCGCTTGAACAACTGGAATCGTTTTGGTTTCCCGAGGATGGCCCCATCACCTCCTTGAACGCAGCGGCCAGGATTAGTTCGATGACGTGGTGGCGGCAGGCAAGGTTGAGAAGGGGTTTCCCCAAAGCTTCTTCTAGAAGACGACAGCAACCGGTATGAATTTCTGTATTGCTGGCTTGTCGTGTCGAAAGACATACCGACCACCTTTCTCCTTGATACCCCCCTCGCCGAGAACTTCCACCACCTTTGTAGCCATCGCTGCTCCCCCTTCCCGCTGGGAGCTTTTGGGATTCCAAGCAGCTTTTTCTTTTTCCAGGGCAGGACTGGAAACTATGATTGGAAGACGATCTACAAAATTCCCTTCTCCTCTCCAGTTAAGTCGGGAAGCAAATTTTCCATCCCAGTGAACGATCAGAGGAGGCTCTTCTGCATTTATGAACTCTTGGAAGGAGGTCTTGATGTCCTCCGCAAGCGCCGTCCTGGTCATCATTCTGGATCGACGAAGTGTGCTTCGGGAAGCAGGCGTTAATCCTGAGCTGGAAGCCACACCCGGAGGAGGTGGGTCGCCTTCCGGTCTGAGAGGTTCGTCCTGTCCAGCGCAGAGACCACTTCCGTGTAACCTTCAGCGCTTCTTGGGGGAGCTGCTGACCTGCGATGATGTTTTCCCCTCGAAACGGGGAATTTTCCTGGGACATGGTCCCGATGACAGTGGGCGAAGAGTCGGGAAAAGGGCCACCGTCGCGAATTCTCAGCCTTTGCCATCTTCCCTCCCCCATCTCACTTTTCCCCGCCAACATCTTCATCCTCACCAACTCTTGGTCTACTCCGCCCATTGCCATTTTCCGCTCCCTTCGCTGATCCCTCAGGAAGGCTTGGTCCTCTTTGTTCTTCATGGACGACAAAGCATCCTTATGCGATATGTCGAAGAGGCGACTGAGCTCGTTCTTGAATGGACTTCCTTTGCTTGTTGAGTGTCCGTACTCCTCTTCCTTAATTTTTCAGCTTCTCGTATTTTCTTCCTACGGATTCCAACTTGACTTTGATGGAACGGATCTCCATTGTTGGGATTCTGGCTTTCACCCACACTTCCACGGTTCAGGACACAGCCTCCCGGTTGCTCTTTGAGTTACATCCGAATGATTTCAACCGACGCAGCAAATTCTTCTCCAGGGGCAATTGGCGGCCGGTGAATTTCTCCAATGGTTGATCAAAGGGAACAGTTCCGTGCTTTTCCGTGTAGAACCCGCCATACTCACTCACTTGGGAATCAAAAAGAAGAAAAAAAAAAATTAGAGATAAAAAAAAGAAAAAGAAAAAAGTACTTTTAACACCGACCGACAGCGAACCGAAAGCTCAACTGACGTCTCCCTCTCTCCCCCTGACGTCTTCTTCTCTCCCACCGGATGTACCCAAACCCCCCCCGGATGTAACAATTTCCTTCCTCTTGATGGAACCCCCAAATATTTTTTGAACTGTGGCAAATTTGGCCAGGAGTATTTTTTAGTCAGGTAGAACAAATAATCAACATGCCCCAAGAATATTCAAATTTTTAATTTTTTTCCCCTATGATTTTGGACCACCCTACCCAACATACAGTAAAAGAAAGAGGAAAAATACATTTGGGCAAAAGTAAAATCGAAAAATATTCTGTATTGAGATTTAAAGTTGTCCCCCATTTTTTTTTTTCTACCGGCGAACTCACTAAGGACATCTGGCGGCTGCGACCAGAAATCAAAAGCTGATACGTCCTATTATCACCTCTCTCTCTCTCTCTCTCTCTCTCTCATTTTTCCCTCTGTAATCCTGTGAAAATTTAAAAAATTGAAAACCCAAATTTTTCTGAAGTGGCTTTATTGTATTCTTAACAACACCTCACAAGTGGCGTTGTATATGCCTGGCAAACCCTTCCCCCACCACCCACAAGCCCCCCCACCCNAAAATATACGGTCTCTCAGCTATCTAGGTTCACTGTGGCTGGTACAATACGGTCTCTAGCTATTAAGGTTCACTGCGGCTGGTTAATATAGGGTTTCTGTATTACTGCGCGCTCAAGATATGGAAAATTCGTTGTGATAGTTGTATGGCAACAGTGTCAAGTGTTGCGATATAATAGAACCTCTTTTTCTGCTTGAGTGAGTTAGTGTGACTAATAAGGTCAAGTCGGTACAGTACGACGTGTTGACGCTGCCGCGCACTCTACTGCAATGGCGAGGCTAAATAGTCAAGATATTCAATATATTCTTGATGGATATAAAACAGAAGCATGAATGAATGAATGCATGAATGAATGAAGCATTTATGTACCAAAATATGCTGTATTATGTTGAGTAGTAAGTGGTTTCATTGTGCGTCTGGCAGCACGGTCACGGCCCTGTTGCTGCACTCTGACGCAACTCCTCACTTAGCTTGTAGCCTCCACCAAGACGAAACATAGATTTTCTGGTATGGAATGAGCATTCTATTCATTTAGGCACTTTAAAATATGATCAGTAATTATTTTATATTTTAATTAAACCTGCCGCACAGGGGGGTAGGCCTATGAATTTGATATCCGCAGTGAAGGAGTTAATATTCACTTCAACTCTTCGCCATTTAAAACTTTGCGAGTCAACTTTTATCATGAATGGTATCAATAGAAGCGCAATTTTGTTAGCTTTCCATTGCTATATTTCGTTATCTGATTAATTAACTAGAGCCATGCATAAATTAGTGTTCAATAAATAAGTAAAATCAGAGGTGGTGCTGGTGGTGGTTTGGTGGTGGTGGTATTGTTGTTGTTGTGGTGGTGGTGGTGGTTTTGTGGTGGTGGTGGTGTTGTGGTGGTGGGTGGTGGGGTTGTGGTGGTGGTGGTGGTGTGGTGGTGGTATTGTTGTTGTGGTGGTGGTGGTGGTGGTAGAGGTGGTGGTGGTGGTTGTGGTAGAGGTGGTGGTGGTGGTGGTGGTAGTGGTGGTGGTGTGGTAGAGGTGGTGGTGGTAGAGGTGGTGGTGGTGGTTTGGTGGTGGTGGTGGTGGTGTGGTGGTCTTTCAAGATGAAGAGACCATTAATAACCATCGCTATAGATTTCAAGAAAGCCTTTGACAGTGTGAAAAGAAAGCCCCTAATAGAATGCCTAAAAAAGTTCATGATACATCCACACATAATTGACGTCCATAAGTCGACAAGCCCTCAATGACAAGGCACATCCCTGTATCTAAACAATGAGATCGAACAAACATGGATTCACCAGCGGAATAAGGACAAGGCTGCAATGGTTCAACATCACTGTCGTAATGAAACATATATCACATCCTACACCTGTGAACCAAACAAATATTGGATCAAAGATGAGATATGCTTTATCCCTGCAATGTTTTCTGCAGATGATTGGCTTATTAGAACAAAAGTGAATCAGATGCCCTAAACATGACAATTGACACTCATCGAAGCCAGCAAGAGCAAGTGACCTGGAGATGAATAAAGACAAAAGCCATATACTGATTTACAACATGAAACAGCTTTGATAATCTCTGGGATATCAAAATAACAAGGAAATAAAAGACTTGGGGATAAATATCACCAACAAAAAGAAGATGCTTTGCATCAATTCAATGAAAGAAACAAGAAACCATAAAGGAAGCCCAGAGGTGAGCAATGTCACATCAGCGTTGTGGCAAAAAGCAACAACAGGCTCCTCATGGGGAAAAACATACTGGAAAAACAAGTGTGTTACCAAGACTTTCTCTACTGTCCAAGGCATCATACACAACAACAGTAAAACCTAGAAATAACTCCAAACAACAGAGAAACAAAGCTTTCGAACAATACTACGAGCCCCCCAAAAAACACACCAAACAGTTTCACTTAAAGGAGAAATGGATCATCTTTGATGAAAACCAGGAGAGGCAAAAGCTACAAACCATACATAAGATAATTATGGCCCACTCCACAAATGATCTACTGAAAAACGAGCTTGCTACAAAGACTAGAAATGGAATAGATTACTGGACCAAAACAGTCAACAGTTATTTAAAAGAGCTAATCACCAACATAGACCAAATAGTATCAAAACACAGCAAGAAATAACTGACAAATTAAAAGAAACAATGATACCAAGAAATGGAAAGCAAACTTTTTGAAAAAGAGAACTTAGGACTTTACAGAACAACAAAACACAATCAAAGAAATAGACTTTTATGACATGATGCGGAATCCACTACAACTTGATAAGATGCAGAAGCACACACTGAAACGTAAAATACAGGAACAGACACACCACAGGACACAGCAGCACGCATGTAACACTGGATGAAACTTTTAGAAACTTCCTATTACACTACGAGGAATATAAATACATCAGGGAAAACTAAACTTTTCTACAAGACAACACAATGACAAATGATGTAAAACTTGCAACATTTTTACATCTAGCGATGAACGATGCAGATGTGAAGAAAACAAACTTTTGTTACTGATGTGGAAAACAAGGAACGGCAAGAACATGAATTAGCAAGAAAACCAAGACTTCAAATAACATTTACAAGTATAAGCACAAAACGGGGTGATCAAGCAACAAACACCACAACACTTCAAGAATCAGAATAAAATCACGATACAAGGTGTTACCCTCACACTTCATCGACTCATCGTGTAAGAAAACTGAGCAGTCACTCCCGGCAGCGGAATTCTCACTCTTTCCTGTAAAAAATTATACAGTCGTGGGTAGGGTGGTGGTCTCAAGAAGCCTGGCCAATCAGATCGCGCGGCATGAGAAAAATCTATCAAAACTCCTCCCGTAATGTTTCGCTTTTCCGTAATTCTCATCCAATTCAACATCATACATGCGCACGGACACGCAAAGGATACTGTATTTAATTAGGATGTAGGTTCAACACGTTGATTGGGAATAAACAACAACTCACCAGTTAATGATGTCACAAATATTAATATTCTCCAGCGACATCTGGGAAAAACATTTTTCCACTCCTATCCAATCTAATCAATGCGGCGACCCTGCATTGTTAAGACTTGTGGCTAGCACGATAAAATGTAATTGGCCATAAGACACTAAAATAATAAAAAGTCTCTTTAGTAATAGTTATAATTACTTTAAAAATGCAATGTAAACTGAGTTACATTGTTCATAATTAACACAGGAATGTCACCCAGAAAATGTACATAATGGGAGAACGAACACCTCCCACAGTCCTCCAGGAGGGCGAAGGGAGGTGCTATGAGGTGCTTCAGGGTTCCTCATGCGTTCACCGATTTCGGCCAGCTGGCGGCCCTCTACGCAGCTGTAGCTCCGAAACGAACCACAGGATTTTCTTGAAAATAACTCATTGTGATTCCACACAAAGTTACCCTGACTATGTCAACGAAAACCTTACCTAAACCTAACCAACGTTTTTCTAAACCTAACTAACCTACGTTGTTCTAACCCTAAACTAACCTAACGTTTTCTACCTAACCTAACCTAACTTTTTTCTAACCTAACCCTAACCAACGTTTTTCTAACCTACCTACCAACCTATAGCGGTCTTGCCGAAAGGGCGAACGCCTGGAGATTTGAGGCAGGAGCAGAAAGAGAAAGAGGAGAAGAGAAAAAAAGGGAAGGAGAAAGAAGGAAAGAAATGGAAAAAGAAGGACAGGGAAGGGAAAGGAAGAAAAGAGAAGAGAGGAAAAGTGATATTATGTAAATGATAAATTGTTGCGTCTTTCCATGATGGCAACATGATGTACCATGGATTCCGTACGTCTTCGAATTACAGTTGGGTAATTTTTTAAGGTTGTGAGAGCGACGGTCTGTATGCTCTCCCAGTGACTGTACCCCCCCCCCCCCCCCCCCCCGATACATTTTCCTTCGGCTCCGTCTGGAGAAGCGTTCTGCAGCGCTTACACAATCGTTATTTGTGATGGCAAGCAGGGGCGGCTGGCGGCGCTTACAACAAGTATAATTTTACTCGAAAGGAACACTACAAAATACGCCTACTATAGGCTCTCCATTTGCGACATTTCAAGAACCAGTTCACGGAACCCAAGAATTCCAGACACGATTTTACCTACTCAGGTATTGAGTTGTAGTTGAGTTCACGGATTTTCAGGGCCCATGGTAGTAGTGCGTGGTGGTAGTAGTGGTGGCCGTACAGGTGAATGGCTGAGGTGGTTGATGGTAGAATTACAGTATTACTTGAAAAATAAAGTCAGTACCGCCTTGATTGTGCCGCCGCCCGCCGTCCACTAATACACACCGTTACACGCACTGGCTGGGGACGAGACTACAAAAGCCTTGTGCACGGCTGCAGCTCCGTGGCGTTTCCAAGTGGCGCGGCGGAATGCACAGACATGAATCCTACAGCAAATAGAGACTAACTTACAATTTTGGTTGGTTTTAATGAAAAATTCACTTAGTAAAGTATGAAAATAACTATAATGACTTTTATTATGAGATATTGTTAGTCGGTATCAATTCCTGCGTGTATCTACAAGACCATCATACACCGGCAGCGAGTGTCTGCGGGGTGCTGCAGCTCCGCAAGCCTATGCCACGAGTCGACACTGCCTAATCCAACCTTAATCCCCATCCATAACACTGTCCAGCCTCCTTGTAAAATCATAATGACTCCGCACTAACTACTAGAACTGAGTCCATTCCATCATGTAACACCCTATTTGGGTGACCTGTTCTTCCTATTCTTTTTAGTTTATATTACAGTACGCTTTCCAGCTCCTTTGCCCCACACACACACACCACAACACACAGTTACAGTATTCATTCAAAGCACTATACTGTACTCTTGCTTCTTCATTTAATCCTTATATAATGATGAGGACCACTATTATTATGGCAACCAGTATGGTTGTAGTTGTTGTTAGTGTTGTTGTTGCAGGTGATATTGGTGCTCACAGGGAATTCCACACAGGTGAGGGTTCATGGACTGAGCGACGGGTTTCTATATTAACAGGCATTATAAGCCTTTATATATGGCCTTTTATAATCATTTTACTGCCTGTAGTACATGTGTTGACTTTCTGCTCAGGCTTGGGATCTTTCGTCTCACAAAGCTTCCACAAAAGTTACTTTACCACTCCTACACATTTATGGAAAACAATTCATTTTTTTCTGGCTGTGGAATATCACCAGGACATTATGTTGGGTGTGTGTTTATGTATGTACTTTTTTCAGCTTAATGTTACTACTAGGGTCTCGTTTCCAGTGACAATACACAGTAAACCTCGCTATAACGGATAATTGTGGGGAGGGTGATACGATATATGCGATAATGCCGTTATATCCGAAGAAAGTAGCAGGGGCAGCTGAATTGATTGGAATAGTCTTCTTGATTCCTTCTAAAGGTAGGGGAGAAGGAGGATAGGGTAAGGTTAGGTAGGGTTAAGGCTTCTGAAGGTAGGCAGGTAGGCAGGTTCACACGTGGAAGATGAGGTACGCGAGTGAAGCTACGGCCGAGGGAAAACCGCACGGTATAAGCGGTACACACTTTGCTTAGTGGTCGTTGTAAATCATGCCTGAATTATTCTCTCCTCCTCTCTCTCTCTAATTTCTAGACTTTTATCATTTAAAGCATAAAACAATATATTAACAACTGTAGTGCAAAAAATATCTAAACCAATAAAATCATAATGGGGGAAAAATTGTTTATTATCTTTTCATTACTAATATACTTTCTGGAGGAAGAGAGGAGGAAAGTGCCAATGAAGAAGAAGAGGAGGAGGAGGAAGAGGATGATAATACTGTATTTTCTTCTAAGTTGTTCATTGGCGAGCATGTGACCTATTATCAGATTATATAACTATTATATATAACTTCCTGACACATTTTATTATAAACTCTCCCCATCTCTCTTTTTCATTTTCCCTCGGCAAATCTGTGAAATAAAAAATTGCACAATTATTCATGAAGTGGCTTCTTGATATTCTTAACACCTACAAGTTGGTTGTATAGCCTGGCAAGCCCCTCACCCACACCACAAGCACAACCCACACACAGCCACTCCATCCGCACAGTTGTGTCTGGATAGCTCTGGAAACACGACCCTTGCTGGAAAACACTTGCCGCAAAATATCACACTTTGTACTTCCTCTCACCAGTGTGGTGAGCATGTGTGTGTATTAAGACTGCTCTTTTGGGTAAATGGTTTCCTACACCCTGACATCAAGTTTCTCTCACAGGTGGGTGAGGATGTGATGGTTAAGATGGCTCTTGTGTGTAATGTTTTTTTTTCCTACATCCTGGCACTCCAAAGTTTCTTCTCCCCAGTCGTGGGTGAGCATGTGTGTGTAAGACAGCTCTTCTGGGTAAATGTTTCCTACACTCATGACACTTAAAGTTTCTCTCACACAGCGGGTGGGTGAGCATGTGTCTGGTAAGATTACTCTTGTGGGTAAATATTTTCATAACATTCCTGACACTAAAGTTTCTCTCACAGTGTGGGGTGAGCATGTGTTGTTAAGACAGCTCTTCTGGGTAAATGTTTCCTACACTCTGGCACTCACAAGTTTCTCCCTCACCAGTGTGGGTGACGATGTAGTTGGTTAAGATGGGACTATTGGGGTAAATGTTTTCCTCACTCCGACACTCCAAAAGTTTCTCTCACCAGTGTGGGTGGAGCATGTGTTTTTAAGATTGTACTTGCGGGAAATGTTTTCCCACACTCCTGACATCAAAAGTTTCTCTCACAGTGGGTGAGCATTAGTTGATTGTTGCGCGTTAAGACTGCTCTTCTGGGTAAAGGCATTTTATCCGACAATCGACACTCAAAGTTTCTTCTATAAAACAGTGTGGGTAACGAGTTGTTTGGTTAAGATGGCTCTGAGGGTAAATGTTTCCTACACTCTTGACACTCAAAGTTCTCTCTCACCCGTGTGTACCCGTGAGCATTGTGATTGTTAAGAGTGCCTTGGGGTAATGTTTTCCTGCACTCTGCACTCAAACGTTTCTCTCACCAGTGTGGCTGGTGAGAACGTGGCTCCTAAGAAACACCTATCAGTAAACACTTTGCCACAGTGGTCACACCTCAGCCCTTCTTGCTCGTTTATGGGTGAGATGTGGCATTAATGCCAGCTTGCTGTGAGCACCACTTTGCCACAGTCACACAAGTGTAGTCCTCACGCCCTCCATTGCAGCCTACTTCTGCCAGCACCCATGTTGGGGGAGTGCATAAGCTGGTCCTGCAGGAAACCACGGTGGAGGCCCCGGGGATGAACCAGCGTTACCTAATACAAGGAAAAGCGCGGATGAGTCCTGGCGGGCGCCGACTGGACTCTTCACCTCAGCACCTGTCAACATTGGTGGCCATCAGCACACAAGCAGGCAAGTGCTTCCTTGAAGGTGCTCTCTGCTTCACACTCCAGCTAACACCCAGCCGTGTTTGCAGCCAAGGAGTAAGGCCAGAACAAGGAGCCTCAACGCCACCACTCATACAGGGTGGAGGAGTGGAGTGGTGAGTGGCTAGTGACATTCCATGCAGGCAAGTGTAGCTAAGCCTTGCCACAGCAGGCACAAACCAATAATCGGGTTAAGGGCATATAGTATGGGAGAGTGAGAGAGAGAGGTGCTGGGGCCATCTCTATCTCTCCTCTCAATAAAACAGGCAAGGACAGATATAAACATAAATATTCTCTATTCAAATTGAAATTGCTCAGAATTGTCATACAGTGCATAAGTAAAAAACAAAATTTACAGTAAATACTTTACAGTAAATCAATACATTACACATAAAGAAAGAGAGGGGGGGGGGGGCGGGGACAGAGGTCAATCCTGCCATGGATACAGGACAAGTGACCGCTGCCCTCCCCCCCCCCTATCCAGCCCACCTGTCCTAAAGGCTCACTTGCCACCGACATTCACATTTTCACTTAAAAAGGAAAGGATCTAGACGAGTGCCAGATGCATCCAAAAACACATGAGAACTATGCAGGAAACGCCACTCTGGTGATATTTTTGTAAATGTGTTCATTTATAGCCCTGCTATGACAAGATGAAGACACAGACTCTCAGATTAGCCCTTCTAACTTTCCTGAATCATGGAGGTAGAAATGTAAGTATATAAACGCCACCACACGTCTGTACAGCGATAAAACGTTGATACGGCCGCAATATCGGTGGTCGCTCAATAACTAAAATGTTTTATGGAATTTTGGTCCTAGAGTAATATATACAAAAAAAAAAATGGTACAGGGAGTTGTCGTAACAAGGATGTTTCGTACCCAGGTTTTGTTAGTTGTTGTACACTGATTTTGAGTTTTTTTGGACATACCTAGTGTCGTTTCGTACTTAGTAGTCAAGTTACAACTCTGAGCTGAGTGTACGGAAACGACTAGGTTTCCTATAGAACTCGAAACAAATTTTTGGTGTTGAATCACTAGTGTAGATAACACTAAAGACGCCAGGACAAGGTTTTTTCTGTTTACAGACGGTGGTGGCGTTAATACTTACATTTAATCCATGATTCAGGAAAAATTAGAAGGGCTATCTGGAGAGTCTGTGTCATTTTGTGTCTTCATCTGTGTCAGAGTAGGGCTATAAAATGAAACACATTACAAAAAATATCACCCAAGGGTGACCTACACTAAGATCGCCAGATAGTGTTTATGTTATCAGGTGTCCTCCCGCCGAGTCCTTCGCCCGAAAAAAAAAATGTGAAATTTGAAACCGTCTTACTTGCAGCTACAAAGCATAAAACAACGTGAAACATGGGTAGATTATTACAGTCACGATATTATATAAACTACTGTGCACATCTCAGCGCACAGACCAAGCAGTAGTTGAGGCTATCATTCGTAATATTTGCGACACAATGGGGTGTGGTTTCTGTTCACCTTAATAGATTCTAGAAACATTCTTTCTGTGAACTTCCGTCGCAAATCATACTTATGTAGATATAGATGTTTTTTTAATACGAAGGAGGGATATAGGAGAGATATGAAAATTAATCTAACCTAACCACACCTTTAGACTCACTAATCGTGATACCTAACCTAACCTATTCCCACGGCTTAACCTCCTAATAACGCCAAATCTGCATAAAAAGTGTCCGCGGCAAGGAAGACAGAGGCTGATGAGGTCACTAAGAGGAAAGAAGAGTGTGGCGGATGTAACACTTGGTCTCTCGTCCTCCCTATGTAAACAACAGGTCATTATCTCCAAAAGTAATGATTTGTGACGGAAGTCAGAGAGAATGTTCCAGAATCCAATAAGCTAAAAACAGAAACCACCACTCCAAATTAGAGAGATCTAGGAATCTCAAAATGGCCAGGGGTCGCTGGCAGTTTTAAATCAGTTTTGATAAGTTGGTCTACTGGAACAACAAAATATGGGCTTATAATCCACTGCATAAAACACAAAGTATAAATTAAGAACGATTTTCTTTATATGTAATTGTATAGAAGCGCTGATTGCTGTAAAAAACTGTACAGTATATATAACCAAATAACAAGTAGGTTATAGTTGAGTTGAGGAGGCGACGGTAAATGTTACTCTATGATATTAATATAGTCAATAACGTATGTTAGAAGTATATCTATACATAGGCAGTTCATATTTTCCTGTTATTATTGTGTATCAATAGATAGAAAGCCGGAAGTGCAATGAGTCGAGCGGGAGCATCGCAATGTTTTGATTCAATCATCCCCGCCACAATCTTCCCGCCCACACTCCCGCCGCGGCATGGTCGCCTCCACAATTATACCTACATTGTTGCAGCAACAAAGCCGATTTGGCCATTGTATTCTTCGTTTTTCAAAGCATTGCTTATGTATTTTGAGACAAGAGTTTGCCGACGCAGCACAGTACTGTCTTAGAAAACAGTGTGAACATCGCCCAAAATTTAACATGCCACACTATACATGTAAACAATATATTAAGCTTGCCTACTCGAGGCTGGAGTAATTTGCATTAAATTGCTATTTATAGAACGTGCCATCGTAATTGCATGTTCATCCATACAATTAGGAGAACAACAGTAGAACTATATTTTTTGGTATTCAGATGCGGTGCATCAATATTTATCGCGAAATTGATTTATGAAAATATTAGTCGCGGAGCAAAAACACAGTAGACACCTTTGAGTTTAAAATGTATAATATAGTGTTTGCCAAATCCCCCTTGACCCCAAATAGCATGTGGAACCTGGGGCAATGCGGACATTTGGCTGGGGTACATATATGCGTCGCCAACCACATAGTTATGAAGTTAGGGGAGTTGTAAAAAATCCCTAGATCTTAGCGAAAATTCTTGGATTTCCTTCTGAGCCAGGACGTGTGAACCTGACAACTCACAGATGATGACAGGAAGTGTCGAGAACCCCCCAACCCCCCGCTAGGAGGTTAAGGCTAAGATTTGTAGGTTAGGTTATATTTGGCTAGGTAGGGTAGGTTATATTTGGGTATGTAAGGTTAGATTTGGTTTGTTAGGTTAGGTTAGCGTTAGATTTGTTTGGTAGGTTAGGTTAAGTAGCTTAGGTTAGATTTGGGTAGGTTAAGGTTAGGTTAGGTTAAGATTTGGGTAGGCTAGATTATCGGGGGTTAAGCCCCGCTAGTAAGTTAATTTTTGGTTAAGAAAATACCCTAGATCTGAGAAATTACCCTAAGAACTAGGGATTACCTAAATCGTAGGGTATAAAAAAACTCCAAAAATTACATTGTTTCCGACGCATTATTGCTCCCCACCCAAAACCCCGCATTCCCCCAGGTCCCCAAGTGTTTGGGGGTAAGGGGGGAGAGTATGACAAACACTAGAATTTACCGTAAAAGGCTGCCAGCGACACTGGCATTTATCGGCGTTGCAGTTCATTGGAATTGTATGTGTGTGTGTGTGTGCGTGTGTGTTTTATCTGTGTGTGTGTGTGTGTGATGTGGTGTGTGTATGTGTGGTGTGTGTGTGTGTGTGTGCGTTTGTCTTTTTATAGGTGTGGTTTGTGTCGTGTTGTGTGTGTGTGTGTGTGTGTTAGGGGAAGGGGAGAGTTCTGGGCAAAAACACTACATGTAGAAATTGACCCCGAAACAACTGTGTACGAACGGACTGCACCCCTTATGTACTAGTGTAAAAATAATACCAATACAAAAAAAACTAACAAAGAAAAAAAATACACGTCAAAAAAAGTAAATTCGGACAATTTCCTCCACCCCAATCACCAAAAATCCCACAAAACCTCCAAAATCCCACAAAAAAGCGATAATTCCGCACGGGGAGACCATCACAAACACTGAAATATGCGTTACAAACACGTCTTACGTAACCTTAATAGGGCAGGGAGAGTGTGGAGACAGGATGTGAGGGTGATTAGAGTTTTTTGACTTGGTACAAGGGGAGACCACACCAAAGTGTGAGGTCTTTATGATGGTAGCTTGGGGAGTGTTTATTATTTAAGCAGGGACAAAATATCTTGGAGGTCAATGAGTAGAACATATAGATGGGCAAAGAAGGAAGCAGGTATGTCAAATGTGTATGGTTAGACTAGATGAACTGTAGGGATCACTGGTATTATGTTGTCTAGGTATGATGAGGAAAGAGAGCGGCTTTAGCATAGTGTGCACGGGAGGGGTAGGGTGGTCAGTGGGATAGGGGAGAAGGGCAGAGTAGGGAAACACATAGTGGGATAATGGAAATCTTTAGGTTGACGTACGGGACAGGACCCACAAATAGAAGGATCATGAAGGTATATAAAGTAAATTTAGAAAAACTTGAGGACAAAAAAAAAAAATAAAAAAAAGAGCAGAGAGTTAGGTCGCCTCATACAAATCCCGAAATAGGGAGCCAGCCGGAAAATTAGGCTTTGAACACGGGAACAAAACCGCTGTTTAGCCCTCACGCTAAAGAAGACGACAATTAGACCCTTAATTAAAGGTGACACAAGGTTAAACTACGCGACTATAAAGGTGTGGGAGTGTATGATAGTACTCACTCGTTAGGTATTGTGATGTCTTCGATGATAACTACGTCGTCATTGTCCGAATTGTAACTATTGTCCACGTCCATTTGTTGTGGGTCGGCCATCTTGGTGGCTGTGGGAAGGCGCGAGCACGAGTTGCGACTTTCTCTCTCTGTCTGTCTGTCTGTCTCTCTGTCCGTCTGTCTGTCTGTCTATTTCTCATTTTCTTTCTGTCTGTCTGTCTCTCTCTCTGTCTGTCTGTCTCTCTGTCTCGATCTGTCTGTCTGTCTTTCTTTTGTCTGTCTCTCTCTGTCTGTCTGTCTGTCTCTCTCCCTGTCTATATATCACTATTAATTATATTTCTAAGCTGACTAGTGACTGTTGTTGTATTTTCATCACATTATAGGCCTCTTCCATTTGCGACATTTCAAGAACCAGTTCACGGAACCCAAGAGTTCAGGCGTTCCATTTGCGCACGAAAACCTGGGTCCGAGGCAAAGCGCGTAGTGACTCAGCAAAACCCGTGAACTTTCTCTACTTACATTGAGAGGTGGGTAGCTTGGGTAGAGTTTTCAGTTCATAACAAACAATGGTCGCCTTGGGCCCTATTTCTCTTATCGTGAAGGGTTTTCCGCATGCACGAGTCGGAGAGGATGTCG
The DNA here is from genome assembly GCA_016584305.1 of Chionoecetes opilio. NCBI lineage: Eukaryota > Metazoa > Arthropoda > Malacostraca > Decapoda > Majidae > Chionoecetes > Chionoecetes opilio. The sequence goes on along the minus strand of JACEEZ010010852.1, from coordinate 11,704 downwards.
GACGCCATAAAAGAGGCATACATGGCTGGTGGAGGCCATGCGTTCCCGCGATCTTAAACTTGATATGATCCCTTCACATAGCAGCTAGCTGAGTTATATATCTCTCGTTATCTCTCTCTCTCTAGTTATCTCTCTCTCTCGTTATCTCTCTCTCGTTATCTCTCTCTCTCTCTCTCTCTCTCTCCTCTCTCTCTTCTCTCTCTCTCTCCTCTCTCTCCTCCTTTCTCTTATTTATCTCTCTCTCATCTCTCTCCCTTCTCGTATATCTCTCTCGTTATCTCTCTCTCCTCGTATCTCTCTCTCGTTTCTCTCTCTCTTGTTATCTCGTTATCTCACTCGCTCTGCTCTCTCGTTTCTCTCTATCTCGGTACTCTCTCTCTCTCGTTATTTCTCGCTCATCTCTCCTTCTCTCTCTCCTCTCTCTCTCTCTCGCTCCCTCTCTCTCCTCTCTCTCTCTCTCTCTCAGCTCATCTCTCTCAGCTCGACTCTCCTCTCTCTCTCTTCTCTCTCTCGTCTCTCTCTGTCTCTCTCTCTTCTCTCTCTCTCTCTCCTCTTCTCTCTTCTCTCTCTCTCTCTCCCTCATCTCTCTTTCTCTTCTCTCTCATCTTCTCGTCTCTCTCTCTCTCTCTCGTCTATCTCTCTTCTCTACTTCTTCTCCTCTCTCTCTTCTCTCTCCTCTCTCTCCTCTCTTAATGCCGCCAGCTGAGTTGTTTGTAAACAAAACGGGTTTTTGCGTCCATTTGTGACACGCGACCAACCTGACCAGAACCAACGAATGAAAGACAGGCGGATTTGGAAACTACTAGACATCTAGGGGACTAGCCATCTTAGCGCTAGGGGACATTTCGAAGCAGTCGCTCCGCCTAAGACAGTGCAGCAGTGTAAACTAAGCGGGTTGGGGTCCTTAGCCGCAATTTTCTCCGTCACCATAACAACAATGGTTATATTATTGGTATATATTATATATTTTAGACTGTATATAGTAATTAGCTGTATAAACACTATGATATATATTATATATAGGTGTGGCTATATATATACTATATATAGGGTGGGCTGGCGGAATAGATATGATGCGATTAGAAAACGGTTAGCAGATTAATTCTAAACATATCAAAACACACCAGAAAAAAAGTGTCGTATCACGATAATATACATACGGCTATGATATGGTGTGGAGGATGAAAAGGGGGAGAAGGAGGAGAGAAATAAAGAAGCAAAGGCAGAGAGAGAAGAGAGCGATGAAGACAAAGAGAGGGAGAGTGTGAGAGAAGAGAGGAAAGAGAGAGGAGGGGGAGAGAGAGAGAGAGAGGAGAGAGAATGAGAGAGAAGAAGAGGAGAGAGAGAGAGAGAGAGAGAGAGGAGAGAGACGAGAGGAGAGAGAGAGAGAGGAGAGAGAGAGAGAGAGAGAGAGCAGAGAGAGAGAGAGAGAGAGAGAGAGAGAGAGGAGAGAGACGAGAGAGAGAGAGAGAGAGAGAGAGAGAGAGAGAGAGAGAGAGAGAGAGAGAGACGAGGAGGAAGAGAGAGCGAGAGAGAAGAGAGACGAGGAGAGAGGACGAGAGAGGAGAGAGAGAGAGAGAGGCCCGACGGAAGTGTACGACGTAGGGCCGCTGGGAATTTGCTCAGAGGCTCACCGGCGGGCCGCTCCCAGCGGCCCGCCGTAGGGCATATGACCATTTGCCGCTGTTATATTAACTGATTGAGGAATATTTATGTTTATACTTTCTAAGTATATTGCAGATATAGTAATGTTTTAAGGGGTGTTGCACAACCCATTAGCCGATCAATAGACTAATGGGCTGTTCAACACTTATAAAAACATTACTTTCCCCTAATGCAATATGCTTAGAAAATTTAACCAGAAATATTCCTGTGCCGTTATCCAGTAATACGATAAAAAGGAGATTGCTAGGATCATAATTGCTACGGACATTGTTTATTTCATAAGTACAAAAACATTTTCGTTATTGAGTTTACATGCTGGTGTACGTGGAACACTGAACGGCGTGAACAGCCATGTAGAAGGATATAGGTTGCGGCGAACAACATAACAACATCCACCCACTCGTGCGTTTTCCAACTAACTGATTATTTTCACTCAGAGTCTCAGACACAGCGCCAGGCGCCGTCAAGGAATTCCTAAAAAAAACGTGTCGTACTGCAATTATTTATATTATTCAGTCTATTTCGATATAATGAAGGAGCGAAAACATGTTATAACTAAGTTCTCATTATGTTATCGACTGGTTAAGGGTGACAATTTAGGCCTTTTGTGGGTTTTTAACCCTTTGTAATGGCTATCGTACGCCTGGCAGTTTAGTGCATTGATAGCTGGGAAAAGATTTCAAATAATATTTTATTCTAAATCATGATATTATTCATATGTTAACTCCATCATCTACATATTCCATATTAGGTGTACCGTTGAGTATTGATATGTGTTGATAATATGTTGGAAGTTATTGAAATAAGGGAAAATATGACCTTGTGTTATTCCGTAATAATCTTCGCCGCGGTTAATCAAGTGTTATTTTTATATGATAAACGCACACACACAGACACATATATACACACACAGACAAACTGATAACCTTTTTCCATGTAAACTCCTTCCTATGTAGGCTACGCGTGCGTATCGTTAGGAGGGAAGGAAGACTTAATATTAAGATAACTTGTAAATGTATAATAATTACCAATTACAAGCAAAGGGAATAATATATTTATGATTACTTATTAACGAATTATTATTAGATCAAACAGTATTACCTTTTTCTCACATCTTTTATTTTATTCATTATATTTTTTTTCCCACTACATGTGGGCGGTGGCAGCAGAGTAACTAGATTGACTTTTAATAAATATTTCTAGGGCAATAATGGGCCAGCCATCCTGATTAACCTAATAATTCAGGGACAAAAAGGGGCAGACATCATGGTTGACCATATAATCATATAATTCAAGGGCGTTAAGAGGCAGACATTCTGAGTGACCTAATCGTATCATTCAGGGATAATGAGAAACGGTACCTGGTACTCTCGTCTACCGAAATTCTCGTCCTGACACAATGCGGGAACTCTCGCCGAAGGTAATGGTTAGGTTAGTAGGATATTAAGGGAAAGATACCGGTAAAAATGAACGAGGACTGCGCGGTCATTTTCTGAAACACTGACTAGATTTTCCTTGCCTAAAATTAGTGCTTTTGGTAAAAATGGACGAGGACTGCACGGTCATTTCTGAGACACTGACTAGTTTTTTCCTTGGGTAAAAAATTTGTGCTTTTGATAAAAATGGACGAGGACTGCGCAGTCATTTTCTGAAGCACTGACTAGATTTTCCTTGCCTAAAATTAGTGCTTTTGGTAAAAATGGACGAGGACTGCGCGGTCATTTTCGAGACACTGACTTAGTTTTTCCGGTAAATTCTAGTGTTTGCCATACTCTCCCACTAACCCCCAAGCAAGTTTGGGCACCTGTGGGAATGCGGGGTTTTCGGGTGGGGAGCAAATAATGCGTCAATCAATCATTGGGGGCATACGCCGGGGGCGCGTCGCCTCGCCCACCCTACGACGCCACTCCGAGGTCACCACGCGCGAGCTCCCATGCAGGCTCCTTCCCATACCAAGCAGCTCTCGACAAGAAACATCAACTTGCCCCAGCCACGAGCCTTGTGGGCGCCCCTTGCCCTCCTCCACGCCGGATTGGCTCTTACAGATACAACCCGATGGGAAGGATCGGTTTCAGGGTAGCGTGCCACATGCCCATATAGCCGAAGTTGGCGCTGACGGACTATGCAGGTAATAGGCCTCGATTCAGTCTCACGGTGTAATCGCTCATTTGACACGTAATCATCCCAGCGATACCCCATGATTCTGCGAAGACACTTATTACCAAAGGCATTGATTCGTCTCTTCAAGTCACTATTAAGTGTCCATGTCTCACAACCATAGAGTAAGACAGGGATCACAAGCGATTTGAAGATCCGGATCTTTGTCCTCCTGCACAGGTACCGACAACGCCAAATACTCCCGCTGAGCGAGTCCATAACACCGTGAAGCTATGCCAATCCGCCGTAAGACTTCTTGACGTGACCCGCCGTCATTATGGACTGCGCTACCAAGGTATGTAAAACTTTCCAAGATCTCAATGTCCTCGCCACACGCATGAACAGACTGTACTGCTTCATCTAGTAAGTCTCCAAACACCTGGACCTTGGTCTTGAGCCAGGAGACCTCAAGTCCCAAAGGCTTTGCCTCCTCGTGCAGCGCCTCGAGAGCCATCACCAGGACCTCCAGCGACTCAGCAAAGATTACTGCATCATCGGCAAAAACAAGATCAGTGATCTTGGTGTTGCCAACGGATGCTCCACAATCACTTTGATCTACAACCTTGTCCAATACCCAGTCCATACAAGCGTTGAAAAGTGATGGGGCAAGAACGCACCCTTGCCTCACTCCTGTATTCACAGGAAAGAAGCCGGATACACCTGCCCCACACTTCACAGCACCTCAGTCCCAGAATACAGACCAGTTATCAAACCAATAGTCCTTGCAGGAATAATGCGTCGAAGACACGTAATTTAAGAATTGTGTAGAGGAGACAAACTCCCTAGATCTAAAGTAATTTCCTTATATCTAGAGAAATTTGCCTAACCAAAATTAACCTAACCTAGGGGGGGGTTTGACCATCGAAAAAAACTAACCTAACCTAACCAAAAATCTAACCAATCTAACCTAACCTAACCAGATCTAACCTAACCTAACCAAATAAACACTACCCTAATCAATAATACCCAACCAAACCTCCTTATGGTTGGGGAGGCCTCTGGAAGGGGAGGTTGTGTCTTATGAGTATTAGTCTAAGACAACTATATCATTTCTACAAAAATGTATATAAGTTTGGTAAAATTCTAGTGTTTGCCCATACTCTCCCACTTCCCCCAAACAAGTTTGGGCACCTGTGGGAATGCGGGGTTTCGGGTGGGGAACAAATATGCGTCGGAAAACACGTAATTTAAGATTTGGTTTAGGGGGTTAAAATTCCCTAGATCTAGGGTAATTTCCTTATATCTGGGAAAAATTTTGCCTACCAAATTAACCTAACTAGCAGGAGGCTTGACCCCATCGTTTAACCTAACCTAACCTAACCTAACCAAACCTAACCTAACCAAATCTAACCTAACCTAACTAAGCAAATCTAACCTAACCTAACCTCCTAGCGGGGGGGGGGGTTGGGGGGGTTTCAAACACTTCAGTCATCATTCTGTGAGGATCGTCAGGTTCACACGTCTCTGGATCAGAAGAAATCCAATGAATTTTCCCAAATCTAGAGAATTTTTTAATTTCCATAATTAAAAAAAATATGTGGTTGCGAACGCAATTTTGTACCCCAGCCATATATCCTGCATTCCCCCAGGTCCCCAAGTTTGTTTTGGGGAGAGGGGGGAGTATGGGCAAACACTAGAATAATACCAAAGTTTAAAGGTTACGGGGAAGTGCATTAATATGTACAGTATACTAAACAAAAAATAATATAGGAAACGCATGTGGTAATGGCGGTAGTGACCGCGAAAGTTATCGCCCATTATAACTGAAACACCAACCGAGAAGTTTGCCGACATGGAAAGTTTTCGGCGAGTTCCCTGGTAATAGGTGCAAATGAAAGAATAAAAGGTATTTCGTTATTGGACAAGTTTTTCGCTTGTCCCAAAATAATTTAAAACACACTTCAATACAATACATGGACATTGGTTACGAACATGTCAAAACCCCAGACTCCCCCAATCACTAAACTAACCCCGATATTCGGTCCCTGAAATTTACAAACACGGGAAAAGCTGTTTAAATAATAGATTGGGGATGTTATGTTTATAAATAAACCCTTGTAACTGTCCCCTTAATAGGAACTCTCGCCGACGTAAAAAAAATGGAACATTCTCCGACGGTGGCGAGCATTCCTTCCGTTTGGGGACTGTACCATTAAAGGCTAGCAAACGTGACCTAACTACCATTCAGGGCAATGAGGGTCAAGCGTCCTGAGTGACCTAACCATAGTGCAAGGTCACTGAGGGGCAGGCATCAGAACAAAGTTTTCATTCTCAAAACGTCCAAATTACGGTATAGTTTAAACAACATTAACTAGCCGCGGGATGCCAGGCTCGCCTCGTCCCACAACAATTCTGCTCACAGGACTCCCCTAGTGGTCTAAAAAACCGGTGCTGCCCAATAACGAACTAATACAACAAAACACCGAAGGCAGTCCCTACACAGCCGAGGCGGCCCCCCACAAGGCTTGTATCTCCTAAACATTTGTAAACCACGCCGCTGCCCACTACCAATAGGCTTATATTTCAATCCTTACCTCGGTTGGTAACTTTTATTAGGCATAATTTAAAAGACATTTTATTTATATATATGAGAACACCTTCTTACAAACCTCCTCATCGAGGTGGTGAAATCTATGCCATAATATTTGGGCCCCGTGACGTCACGAAATGGAGTAATAGCGTATTTTTGCGACCGCTCTGGGCCCGGTCTGGGCTGGGCTAGTCCCGGGCGGTCACTGTTTTTGCGAGGCAGTCTAGAACGTTCAGCCCAGTCCAGTCCGGTCCGACCCACATACCAGACCACCTTGGACCAGTGTGGGGAAACTGGCGCATGCGCACTACAGTCAGCGGGGAAGGCGACCAGGAGCTTCTCGTACGGGTGATAGACATGAAACACCATGATGGCCGACCATAAGACTAAAGTATCACAGGCGTGGTAGTTGTAAAGTCTTCAGCACAGGTTAAAAGGCGGACGACAAAAAGGATATTGACAAGATGGACGCCTGCCGCCTCCACCGTTCAGTTCAGTACCGCCCACTCGATCCCCCAGCCAATAGGAACGACGAATGGGACGGGGCCAGTCTCGATGTATTTTCGCGACCATCAGTCCACCCTGACCCGGTTCGGACTGGACTGAACCAGGGCGGTGAACGTCACGAAAATGCGCTATAAGTACGCTTGCTGGATCCAGCCAGGGAGGGTTGGCGCAGACTTGCACCGAGGGCTAAAGTCTGGCGTTGTGACGTCATCGATTTGGCGCAGATGTAGCTCCTGATCCAAGAAAGTTTTCGAAAGAGGAGTATCTCAGACTTACACTGACATACACCGGCGTATGTGCTTGCTGGATCTGGCCCCAGGACTGTAGAGTACACTCCCAAGGTGGGCACTACATAATGGTGACAACGGTGTAGATGGTCATTTTGACCATCACATGTACAACCTACAAAGAGAAGACTACGAAGAAGAAAAAATTTCGAGTTGTTTTGGGCGAAATTGATATTCCAGGTGCTATATTTCCGTGCTCGCTGACAACATAGAGAAGACCTGAGGTGATAGTTGATGTGCAAAGGCTTCTAAACCAGGAAAACAGTCATAGCAGAGTCTCATTAGGAAGTAAGCAAGTGGTAGGGACACATTACGTACCTACCAGTTGCTTACCTTTTGACGAGGCTCTGTTATGACTCAGTTTTCTTGGTTTAAAAGCCTCTGCACATCAGCCATTACCTCAGGTCTTCTCTATAGTGTTGTCAGCAAGAACAGAGCACTGTATTATAGCACCTGGAATATCAATTTCGCGCAAAATAACTCGAAATTCTTCCATCGCCGTAGTTTTCCCTTCGTAGGTCCACCCGCGGCGACCCCGCCTTATCCCCACAATGCACCGATGTAAACAAACCGTGACGTAGTTATGGGTAGGGTCCAAAAAAAAGGAACGCAGATTGTGAGAGGGTATTTTATAAGGTTACTCTTACCAAAACAAAGGTAAGAAACTGACTTGTGACGGGAACCCTACTTGGTTCTCTTTCGCGCAGTGTGTAAGGGAAAAGGGAGATTGTGTTACTTTCATCCCTACACATGATATGATATGTCGATGACAACTGACACACTATAAATATAAGCGCCAGCTGACACAGGGGATAAAAGAATAGAGGAGGAACAGGAATTCCTTTTTTCTTTTGAGGATGATAGCTACGTAGAGTTCTAGAGTTCAGCTTCTTCTGAGTCATGATGTGTTACTATATGTATTTTGTTTTATTTAATTTTATCTATTATGGAAAAAATAAAATTAACATGTGGAATTTTGTGTCATGATTGGATATAATATATATTTTGGTGAAAAGAGAAAATATTTATATATGTGGAATGCTGAATGGACCCGTTTACTCACACCTAAAACACGGAGTATTATAAAGCTTTGGGTGCAATATAGGCTACATATCACTGTTCTCATATTCTTTTTGCTGAGAAATGCACCATAAATGAAATATATGGCCTTTTTGGGGCCAAAATATCACAACACGGCGGAACGCGCTGTGATTGGTTGTGACGTAGTAACTGCAGACTCAGATCTCGCCTGATCAGCTGATCGGCTTGTTTTGGCTCAGCAAACCGCAAATTATAGTTTTATTTTACTAACCTAACTAACCTTACAAACTTGCATTACCCCTACTACCGCAAGATGACCAGTAATCCTCCTTCAAGTGATGTAGTAGGTATTCACTGTGTTTGTGAATATGTAAGTTGTAGTTTATAAGGAAAAAGTGGATAGACAGAGCGAAGTGGCCCGTGACACCAGACAAGTGATGACTTCTGGGATCGGCATTCCTTATAGGGAGCTTAAATGAACCTGCAATGACATGTACAGCTAGACAGATAGGACGAACTCATAGAGGAACAGGTAGAAATGTATGGTTAGTAAGGTTGTAGTGGTGAGTAGAGTGACGAAGGGTGTGTTTTGCTTATGTGGGAAAGAAAGCCATACATTCTACCTGTTTCCTCTATGAGTTCGTCTATCTGTCTAGCTTTACATGTCATTGCAGGTTCATTAAGCTCCCTATAAGAATGCCGATCCCAGAAGTCATCACTTGTCAGGTGTCACGGGCCACTTATCTCTGTCTATCCACTTTTCCTTATAAACTACAACTTACATATTCACAAACACAGTGAATACCTACTACATCACTTGGAGGGGGGATTACTGGTCATCTTGCGGTAGTAGGGGTAATGCAAGTTGGTGTATTAGTAGGTAGTACATAATAGTAGCGGCCGCTTCACAGCTGTTTTGCTCTGTTGTCTAAGCTAGTGACGTCACAACATGGCGCCAGTCGTTTTAGAGCGTATACATTTTCCTGTACTTAAATTGGCTTTATCATCAAAAATACTGTTCACATAGAAAAATCAACATCACTGCCCAACTATATGAGGCTTGAAGATGTAAAATCAATCCTTACCTCAAGTAGAGTAAACGGGTCCATTCAATGCTGTATAAAGTCATTTACAGACTATATTATTTTACCTGAGGTTGTACGATAATCTATCTGAAAAACCGATAATTCTGGTGGCTCGGTACGATAATGTGGCCTACAAAAGTTCACAACCCTGACAGTCACTCAGTCAGTGCGTGCTGGAACTTGGGATTGAGAGCGTGTACGCTGGCCGTGTGTGTGATTAGTTGCCAATTAACCTCCACATGCTGAACCAGAAGAAGTGGGAGGAGGAGGAGGAAGAGGAAGATTAGTAGATTACTTAGATTAGTGATAACTAGCCAGTAGAGTCTGAGTAGACTGTGAAGTGTAAAAGTAAAGAAAAACACTACCGTAGATAACAGTAAAATCGTCACTTGCAATCATGTCGCCAGGCGCCAAATATTACGAATTATAGAAATTTAAAACTGATTTTTATGTGCCATTGAGATAATACACAGTAGTTATATCATGATTGTATAGTCTACTCTGTTTCAGAGTTGTTTTATGCTTTGTATCTGCGAGTATATACAGTTTCAAATTTTACTACTCGTTTTTTTTTTTCGGGCGACGACGGCTGCGGGAGGACACTCAGTAAATAAACACTAGATGGCGACTTTTTTGTTGGTAGCCACTTTGTAGATATTTTTTTAATATGTTCATTTATAGCCATACTATGATACAGATGAAGACACAAAATTACACAGACTCTCCAGATAGCCCCTTCTAACTTTCCTGAAATCATGGATGTAGAAATGTAAGTATTAACGCCACCACACGTCTGTAAACAGAAAAAAAAGTTGTCCTGGCGACTTTACTGTTATCTACGGTAAAAGAGACAAAGACTTAATTGTGAAGGACAAGTAACAAGTATATATAGACAGAAACAGAATAGGAATACAGAAGTATTAAACACTAATAAAGAGTCTAGAGACATTTTTTGTTTTAATTGTAGGTGTTTAAGAGTCTAGAGATGTTTAAGAGTCTAGAGACATTTCTGTTTTAATTGTAGGTGTTAAAATTAGTTTGCGGAATTGCGGAATTGCGATTGCGAAAAGGCCTATCTGAAAAAAATTCAGTAAAAAAAATTCAGTCCCCCCACGTCGTCGTCGCCCGAAAAAAAAAACGAGTAGTGAAATTTGAAACCGTATATACTTGCAGCTACAAAGCATAAAATAACGCTGAAACAGGGTAGATTATACAGTCATGATATAAACTACTGTGTATCATATCTTCAGTGGCACATACAAATCAGTAGTGATGCTATAATTCGTAATATTTGGCGCCTGGCGACATTATTGCAGCTGGCGACTATACTGTTATCTACGGTAGAGCAGCTGGTTCAGCACCCTACCTGTATTCCTGACCATCCACGGAGACACACCCAACCTTCTATACCTTTTCCTAACTACTAACACTTTCTGCTTACTCTGTGAAACTATTCTCTCCGTTGGGTTCCTCCGATCACAATTATATTTCTGTAACTTGTCCTATCGCTCCGGTGCCGCCTCGGGACCCACCTAAGCGGAGGTGCTTCTGGCACTTCAACTCAGCTAAGTGGGAGGACCTAAGGCAGTATTACTCTGATTTTCCCTGAAATAAAATAATTACTTCCATGTCAGAGACCCATCTCTTTGTGCAGAGCGCATAACTGAGGTCATTGTCTCTGTCATGGAGGCGTACATACCACACACTTTCTCTAATCCTAAAGCCCGTCCACTTTGGTTTAACTCTGCTTGTTCTCATGCTGTATATAGAGAAGCGGCTCACAGGCGGTTCAGTAACCATCCATCTCCTGAAACTCATGCCCTCTATATTTCTGCCCATAATCATGCCAAATACTTTTTCAACTTACCAAAAACCCATTCATTCATAGAAAATGTCAACATTTTCAGAATCAAACTAATCTCGTGACTTCTGGCATCTAGATAAAAACATCTTTAACAATTTGTGTCTTCTTCATCTTTCTCTCCTGAGTTTCTCCCGGATGGCACCACAGCTGTCTCATCTATTTCTAAAGCTGAACTTTGCGCTCAAATCTTTGCTAAAAATTCCATTCTGGTTGATGAATTCCTCCTTCTCCTCCATCCTCTGTCTGTGTTATCAAGATCTTTGGTAATGATGTTTTATTTGCCCTCTCTGGCCTAGATCCTCGGAAGGCTTACGGTCCTGACGGAATCCCTCCTATTGTTCTCAAAAACTGGGCTTTTGTGCTTGCACCCTGTCTGGTCAAACTTTTCCGTCTTTGTCTATCTACTTCCACTTTTCCTTGCTGGAAATTTGTTTACATTCAACCTGTCCCTAAGAAGGGTGACCGTTCTAAAGGCGTTTTCTGCGGGGGATTTTTGGTTGCAATCGGAAAATTTTCGATTGGAAACGGTCACAACACACACAAAGGGGCCCCCATTTCTGGCGGGGAT
>JACEEZ010010851.1:0-38743 GCA_016584305.1 Chionoecetes opilio | reverse complement strand
CCCCCCCCCAGGGGGCCCACCCCCCAACCCCCCCCGTGGAGGTGTTTCCACATTTCGCCGTGGCCCGGGGAGTAAAAGCCTCGCTGTCCCCCGGGGGGGTCCCGGGGCCTCTCCCTGCCAAGTCTTTTTTTCGGTTGTTGTGAAGCCAAAAAGGGGGGAAGGTGTTTTTGGTTGTGCCTGTGGCCCGATTTCCCCCCCGGTGCCCCAGGTGTAAGGGGGCGGGGGTATGAGGCCCCGCAAGCTTGTTTTTTAGTGCGGTGGTTGGACTACATTTTTTTTGGTTTTTGTTTCTCCCGCGGGCCCCCATTGGCCTTACGCCATGGGGTCTTTTTTTGGGGTTTTGGGCCCCCCCTTCCCGGGCCCACTCAGGGGGCCCCAACTCCTTTCCTGGGGGGAAGGATTTTTATCCAACCCCCCCAAAATGGGGGCCTGAGCAGGGTATCCCCGGGGGCACCCTGGGGAACCCCGGACTTTCTCTCCCCTATCCCTCCCCCCCCTTTTATTCTATTTCCCCCGGGTTCCCTTTTCCCCAAGGTTCCTTCCCCCCTTTCCCCTTCTCTCTCTCTCCCCTTCTTTTCCCCCTCTCTTTTTCCCCCCTCTCTTTTCTCTTCCCTCCTCTTCCCTTTTCTCTTCCCCCTCTCTCCCTCCCCCCTTCCTCCCCTCTCTCTTTCTTCTCTCTTTCCTCTCTTCTCCCTTTTCCCCTCTCCCCTCTCTCTCTTCCCCTCTCTCTCTTCCTTCTCTCTCTCTCCCCTCTCTCCCTCTCCTCTCTCTCTCTCTCTCTCTCTTCTCTCTCTTCTTTCCTCTCTTTTTTCTATATATATATAAATATATTATTTTTAATAAATTTTTTTAATATCACTTTTAAAATACTGTATATATTTTTAAAATATATATTAATATTATTATAATAATATATATTTTATATATATAAATTATATATATATCTTCCTCTCTTTTCCACCTGACATACTTTTATCGTAGGTTTGTGGGTTTTTTGGGTTTTTGTGTTCCAATCCCCCGGTCCGGATGACGGATCGGGGTTCCAGGGTCAATTTTTTTTTTTTCTAGTTAAGCCTATAGCGCCTGAGTCATTTTGGTTTTTCCTCTGGGGCTCGGGGTTTGGGGCCCAGCCATTCTGGAGGGGCGGATTTTTGGCTCCTTCGCCCCTTGGTGGCGCAGGTGGATTTTTTTAGTGACACCTGTGATTTATAGGTGAAGGTCCGTTTTTATGAATGGGAAACCCCCCTTTTTAGGCTCATATGCCACCCATTGCCCCCGCCACACTTGAAAATTTCGTACAAGAACAGGTATGCATCATCAGGTTTTTTTCGGCCCTCGACGAGGATTTTCAGTTTCCCTTTACGAACTTGAACCGGGATCTTTGCTCCCTCCCCGGCCCCCCTGTCGACCACGTTAAAAATTGGCCGAAAGGGTTGACTCTGGCAGGAGTCGAACCCGGGACATCGATCTCACCACTCCAAGACGCTAACCACTCGGCTACCGCCTCCCCATTTGAGCAGTGTCCTGGTTGTCTCGTGTCTAGATTGACTTAAACCCAAAACCTTGGGTTCATATAATTGGGGCCGAAATGTCTTGGGGATCACTTGACATCATAACCAATCGCTTCAATACTATTTGACCTCACCCCCTGTTACATTTTTCTGCGGTCAAAAATAACGCAAAACCAACCAAATTCCATACTGAACATTTCCTTACTGAACAAGTTCATGGGTGGACTCTAATTAGGGCACGCCGTGCCAATAAAAAAGTGAAATTTAGATTATTTCGTTTTGGCAGGGTTTTTTTTATGTGAAATTGAATTTAAGGGGGGTTGTCCACTTCAACTTTTTGGTTTGACCCCTTTTTGCTATGCAAAAATGGATTTTTATATTTATGTGCAAAACATACTTACCCCCGCTAAAGTACGGTTTCATTTACACCTATCATCAATTCTTGATCCCTTTAAAAAATGAAGGTGAGATGAGGCGAAAGTACGAGGGAGGTTGCTACGGGAAAATACTTCGCAAAACGCCAACAGGTGGCAGGTAAAAGCCTTTTTTTGGAGCGCTGCCGGGCAACTTCCTTGTCTTGGAGAGTGAAATGAGATGACAGGGGTAAAAAGAATGAGAGCATAGACAAGGAAACGAAAAGAAAAAGATTTGGAAAGAGGGGGCTAAGCTGAAAAAGCAAAAGCAGAAAGGTAAAAAAGGTCAGACTTTTTGACTGCAGGACAGATTTTCCTGGGCCAGGCTGAAGATCACCAGGATTTGAGGAGGGGACGGGGGAGTCTTCACCGCCACCCCAAAAAAAAGGGCGGGCCCAAGGAGGGCGCCTAGGTAGACCACTGCTCAGGGAGAGGCTGGGGCCCCGGGCCCCCTATGATGGTACTTGGACAGGCCCCCCGGAAAACCTGGCGCGGCAAGCATCCGGTTAACGTTCCCCCCACTGCTGCGTGCCTTGGTTCTGGATTCTTCCAGGCCCCTTATCGTGACGGTCACCTCGCTCCGAATGTCTCCTGGTTTGCGATCTAAAAACTGAGGAGGGCCAGGCGGGATGCCATGGCATCGGCCAGGGACCTTGCCCAGGGGAAACCCCAGGTCCCAAAAATATTTGGGGGTTACATGGGGGGAAAAAAAGACCAGGGCGATGGTGCCCGACAGCTAGGGGAAAAACTGCCCCCAAGGTTGACGGGGGAGCATGTTCAGTGACGTGGGCCTCTGGAAGGTACCTTTGGCACTTTGTCCCAGGGGACCGGTGCCACCTAAAACCGGGGTTCAAGGGGCCAGGCTCTCTATATCTGCTGGGGACTACGACTCCACCGACTGTGGTCTACTGCAAGGGGACTCAACTAGGGCCCAAAACGGGGGAAGGGTGGTTTCTCACCCATTTTGGAAAAAAGCTGGGGCCAAACTCTTTTGGGGTATATGCGTGTTGCACCAAAAAGGTTTTCCCCGCGCCCCTTTTCACCAGCACGACGGGGCCCACCTCATCGACACTGGTTCACGGGGCCTGTGCATCTGCGTCCGCGTGAATGAATGCATACAAAGCAGAGTTCAGAGGAGTGCCAGGCGGGGAAAATCTCACAGATACAGGGGTATTCCCGGTCAACATGTCCCACAGGCCAGCTGGTCCAGGCTGTGAAAACGGGCGTTCTCCCGTCCCAGCTGCAGAATCAAATGTGGAAGGTGTCCCACTCCCGGGCCACCACAGCGCAGTCGCTCGTGACAGTGGACCGAAAACATGGACAACTGGCAAGAAATGAACACCCTGGAAAAACCTAGTCAAGTCTGCCGCAGGTTTACTTCAAAACCCAACGACTCAAAGGGTTTACCCGACTGAGGACCGCCCCAAGCCATCCTCATGCAGTCAGAGTGATGGGTCGCAGCCCAAAAAGGTCCAAACAGCTGGCCTTCTACGTGCGGACAGGAGCCGTTCGCACACTCAGAAAGGTCCTCCTCTCGCTGATGGCGGTCAGATGAGGACGACCGCAGGTTCGCCGAACCCAGATTTTTAAGCTGAGGGTGGCGAGGAGTATGGGAACACCAGTGAAACCTCGCATACACCCAAGCTGAACTTTACCACCAGCTTGCAGAATGATCAGCGGGAGCCTGGGCCCGGTACACGAGCGGCATTCGCCCGTTTACTGTCCGGGGGTCAAAACCCGGAGTCCGGTCAACCCTACGAGGTTCCGGGGTTCCCTATCCACACTCAGACACCGAAAGAGTCGTGAAGCAGGGGACAGAGGCTGCGGCAGCAGTGGTGGGCAGCGGGCCCAAGACGGTTCACCGGGCTGGGGGCCCAACAGGGAGACCATGCCTGTTCAGGTCTAAAAAGGACTATGGGCACGTTCTAGGCCAAGTAGGGGCTGTGACACGTATGTGTGCCGATAAATAAACTGACAGAAAGAGCTTCCCACGCTAGTGATTTGGAACTCTATTGGTACATGATGCAAACACAGGCCCAAGGGCCACTGCGACTAATTTAAGAAATTTTCGTAAGGGTGAAATTTTAAAAAAGGCGTTTTGCATAGAAATTTTGCCAAATCAAAAATGGAATGAGCAAAATTTCTTAGAATTCCATTTTACATAAGAATTTGGTATGCCAAAGTTGAGAAAAATATTTTTGTTATACGGCGTATCCTATCTAATAACGGGAGTCAGGCATATAGGGGGTTGTCCAAAATGGACTCTATATCATAGGAGTCGGGCTATATGGGGTAGGCACGAAGATGGACTCTAAAACAAAAGGACGTAGGCATAATGGGGTAGTCCATAAGGATGTATATAGTTGCTTAGCTTTAAACCTTGAGATGAATATATGGATTTGATATAAATTAAATAATAAAGAGTAATTAGCTTGTTCAGTGATTATACAGTTCCTAAATCTATGTTGAACTAAAAATTCACCAATTATACAATAAAGATTCGTTTGATATCCCTTCTGAGCTATTCAAGTGTTGGTCGTCACGTAAACAATCGGTTCCTGACCACCTATTATCACTTAAAGATACGTTTTGTATGCTAGCATAATTTTCAGCTGACACTTACTTAAGGCATTTATCTTTATATTACATTGTATATTTTGCATGCATTCGCTTTTTAAATACTTTATATTATTTTTCTTGGTCCTTAGAATCTTTAGCAGATATATAAAGAAGAAAAACATCCTGCTTTGCAAAATGATGTGCTCCTACTTCAAAAATCAATTAAGAAATATATCATGAATTAACAAAATTCAGAAAATAATATAATATAGGCATTTAAGTTATAGAAATTCAAGTGTTAATATTTTGTTCCAAACCATATTACCACTTGAGTCGTCTCATTATAAACATAGAGAGCCGACGAATCTCGGATATAATTGCGATAATTTCCAATTGCTTCTAACTAAAATATAATTTTCTGCATTCATCGAAACACTTAATCAAAGTTTGTGATTTATGCTGATTCAATATTTACGCCCAAGTGTATGGTATATATCCTCGCATTTATGGGAAAAATACAGGGTTTTCAGGCAAATCTTCAACATTCATTATATATTTATTTGCACATATACTTATTTATGATTGACAAAAAAACATGATGACAAAAAAAACTTCCAAAGTTTGAAGAATTAATTTTGAACAAGGAAATATCCATCTGTATTATATTTGTGAACTCGTAGTTGACTTTTTGTCCTATCTTTAATTCTTTAAATTCGTTTTTTCCTTTAATTTTTTTCTATTGTCTACCTTCATTTATTTACGATTATTAATGATCATTAGGTAGGCATACACTATTTACTGCCATCGGCTCAGATTAGTTCCATTGGCCATCTGAAGTAGTAGTGTACTATTTATAATATGACAGCAAAAACCGATCATCCAAGTCTCTTAATATAAACTTATGCAATATTCGTTGTCTTAGATCCAAATGTATGTCTGTAGAACATCACATCTCCTATTCTAGACATCATTTACTTCTCACCGAAGCCCAGGTGTCTGTAATTATAAAATGCAGTCCCTTTTCTGCTCCCTTTTATTATTTTTTTTTAACATCATTTTTAAAAACCAAAGCTGACTGTTGCTTTTTTTATAAAAAATACAAAACGATATCATTTTGCTTCGGGGGCCCAGGGTTTTCTATGTCTAATTTAGCACCATCTGTCTTCAACTTCAGTGTCTTTTACTAAACTCATGTGAAATATAGCTATCACGTAACATATCAGACTATTAAACTATAAAACAAATGTTTAAATTAAATTGTATCAAACTAAAGTTCTTTCACTAATTGGCTTACAAAAAGGAACGCATTTTTACAAATTTTCCATTTTTTGAAATATTTCCTGGGAATTTCAATGTTCACCCCCATCTTTTGTTACTTAATATATTAGTTTGGTTAAGTAATAAGTTAGTTAATGATTAAGTTTGATTAACAAATTAAGCCCTGCCCCATTGGACCCACCTAAAACATACGGCGCTTGTTACACCGGGCATACGGAAAGAATGAAAAGAGTCCTGGTGGTAAATGACAGTTTTTTTGAGACCATTTTCCACCACAACCACGGCTGGGGCCATGACGATCCTTCCCAAAACCCAAAAACACAAACAAAAGATGTTGAAGCGCCTGACTTAAGGTATAACATTTTTTAAAACTTACAAATTCCTCTTTTCTTTTTTTAAATTTTCAAAAAAATAAAAAACTTGTACTTAAATTTAAAAAACTTTAATCCCCCTTCCCTGTATAATGCCCAAAAATTGAAACTTTTTTCACCCCCTTTCTTTGTCGGCAGTCAGCCAATGTTTTGTTTTAAACCCCATCTAAAGGGCAACACAGCCTTTTTTGCCAAACGTTTCATGCTGCTAAATGAATTCTCATCTTTTCTCTTTCCATTTTTGGTAGAGTGAACATTTTCAACTAAAAGTGATTATCCTATAATGAAAATGGGAATCCATTTTTTTTACCCACAGAAACAATTTTTTCAGATAGACACTTCCTAAATAATAACTCATATCCAAGCATAAAGATGAGCAAGGGTTTCTGCTCCCCAGGGTACTTTTAACTACTCTTCTTATTTTTTAGCCTCCCTGAAAATGGACAGCTTTTTTCCTTTTCCCCAAAAAGGGAATATTAAAAAACCTTCAGCACTTGAGAAACCTCAGGAAATTTGCATGGGGGCATCACTGATACCACTATTTTACCTTTTGCTCATATCTCCCAACTGTGGGGAATCTTTAAATACATCCCCATTTTTAGCTTCCTCAGACCTTTTTAGCTTGGTAATGTTTTCTCTTTGGGGTAATTCAAAACACAGCTCTGTCTAATCATCTAGCATATCAGGGCCAGATTTGTACTTAACCAACCCAATTTTTTCCAAACCCCGGCTTCTAAAATTTTTTTTTCAGTTTTTATTTCAGTCTTCCATTTGGTTAAACCCCCATAACATTGATGCTGAAACTTTAACATTTCACATTTTTAAGGGATTGACTTGATTCAGGGGGTTTTCCCCTTCATCTTTTTTTCACTTCCAACCAAATACTTAAAGACACCAAAGACTGTAGTCCTACTTGAAATTTTAGACTTATTTTTTGCAATTACAATGTTTTTCAAAAACATCCTACCACCCCCTATAAAGTCATCCAAGCATCAGGGAAAAAATCCTGACAGTTCACCTATTTTACCAATAAAATCCCGCGGATCAGCTTTTAGATGACACAATCTAATTTCACAAAAAAAGTTCTGACTGTGAAGTACCTTATCCTGATGTCATTTAACCTACAACATTTGTTAAGCTTCCCTAAAATTTTTTCCCCCGAGCAATTAGCTTTTTTGGTGGCTTCAGAAACACATCTCTCTGAAAATTCCCCCCCGAAGGGAAAGCACTTTGTATCAATAAATTTTATTTTCCCGTTCTTAGAAGCCATGATTGACAAAAATATCCTAAACTTTTTTTAACCCCCATAGGGGGGGGTCTGTTTAATAGATGGACTCTTCAAAGCCCTGTGGGGTACAAGTCTAGCCCTTTTCCTTGGTTCACTATGCATTTTTTATGTGCAAACCCACTCACACTCATGGATGTCTGACCCCCTCAAAAAATTTCCCCAAGACCTTAAATTTCTTCCCGTTTTCCCCCCTTATGTTTTTTTTTGCCTGAAAATACATCTTTGCATATTGCCTAAATACAGACAGGGAAAACCTCATTACCTCTACAGTTAGAGTCACTATCACATTCTTCAGGGTTTTTCACCCATTTCTCACCTCTTCCATTGACTTAGGGTCAAAACCAACCCGAAATTCAGCCATTTCTGTACATTCCCGTAGCTTTACCGCACGACTTATAACAGATGGTTTTAAAATTTATCAAGTCAACATTAAAAATTTTACTCACTGTCCCTTTTTGGGAAACCTCTAGGGAAAACTCTCGGAGAAATTCTGTACATTTTTCTCCATCGTGAATTGTTTTGCTTCTCTCTTCCCTCCTTTAAAATAATTTTTACCTGCATTTTCAGTTTTACGGACAATCTCAGGGAAAAAAAACTTCACAATAAGTTCATTTTAATGACAGTGTCTTTTGCATCCAACCAACAGGTTCACTGACCCATTTTTAATTTCTTCTAGACACCTTTTTTTCCATTCTCAAAATCAGCATTGATGTCATAATTAATTTCAATATCTTTTTACATCATTTCACAATATAGCCACCATGTTTCAGATAACTGTCTTACCTCTTGACCCATGACTGTGCCAGGTCCCTTCATTCTACTTCATTGTCTCCCTTTTAAAAAACCCATTCTCCCCTCTGGAAAAAAACTACCTGGGGCCTAACCTGAGCCTCAGAGCCCCTCTTACCTCTTTTTATTCTCTGCCATCATGAATGCTTGGCGACCCCCATGCAGAATTCAATCTTCCCATGTTTCCTTTTTGTTGCCTTCTATACTGGGAGTGAAAACATTCATTACACAAGGGGGTTTTGGGGGTTTCCCGCCAAAAAAGAACTGATAAGGGCTGTACTCCCTCCAAATCCCTCCAATCATTTTTCAGGGAATTTTGGCATGCACAGCCCCCCGCTAGTTTGCTTGCGTAAAGGCACTAAGGCTGGTCAATACTATTTCTTCACCCTCCATCGATTACTGCATGGTTTTTTTTTTCACAAAAAACCCTTGCGAAAAGGGGTTTGTGCAGCTATAGAGGTTCTAAGTTAAATTCCCCACCCCATGCCAGTGAATTCTTCATTAGCAAAAATTTTCCTCCATTGTGCAAAAAAAAAATTATGGGAGCCTAATCCAGTCCCCCCTCCACATTTCAAACACTTTATCAATAATTGTCCCCCCTCTTTTTATCTGAATTAGCAGATCTGCAATTCTTGTAGCAACATCAACAAGGTGCAAAAAAAAAAATCCCCCTTTTTCCATTCCTTTTAAATCCCTAGCAACAAATTTTTTAATATCTAGCTAAAGGCAAACCACCCGGCTAGAAGGGGTTGTTTGTATTTCTTTCAAAAAATTTTACCATCAGTTACTTCTTCAAAACCCAAAATTCGCACCTTACCCCCGGCATCTGTTTAAAATGACCCCCAAGGTTTTCTAGTGGGGGGAGCAAAATTTTTTTGGTGCAATTCACACGTGCAACACACGCTTCCTTTTTTTACAATCACCTAAACCCACATTCCAATACTTGCTTAATCTTTTGGTAAGGTCTCCTCAGTCAGTGGAATACAGTAAAGACCCGAGGGGGTCATTTTTTTAACTTAAACCCCCCCCACGCACGAAAAGTTTAATAAATTTTTCCGTCCACGCGACATCCTCTTATCTCCCAAGGGCCCCGCAAAAGGCCTGGCTGTGCGGGAATTATTTTTTTATGTTATAAATTTCCCAACGTTATTTTTTTTTTCCCGGCATTATTATATATCATTTTTTTTGGGAAGAGATTTTTCTGCCTTATGAAAAAAAAAAATAACATGAAAATGCAAAAAATAGCGGAATTTTTCCCACTCCGAAAAAAAATTGAGAAAGAAAATAAAAAATACTTACGTTTTACCTTTTTGTAGCTCGAAAATTCCTGTGTCAAATTTTTTTTTTTGGTTTTTTATGCCAAAAAAAAACGGATTTTTTTTGAGGATTCCCCAAAGCTACCTTTTTAATTTTTTGTATGCCAATATGGCCAGGCTCGGGACACGTTTTAAAGGGACGACAAATTCGCGCGCAAAAAACGCTGTGGTGGAAACTGAACACAAAACCCTTTTTCATTTCACATACATCACACGGAGTTTTAAATTAGTTTTTTTTTTTGGTCTAGGTTTTGGATCTTTAACGCAGAAAAATTTTGACGCAATTTCTGATAAAAACTTTTTTTTTGGCGAATTTTTAAAATTTTTTTTAGCAATTCCCTCAAAAGCCAGATTGCAGACGGGCCCGTTTTGACGCGATCGCTCACCCTGCTGAAAAATTTTTAAAAGATTTTCCCCAGGATAAAGACAGTATTTTCAACATTAACTTTATTAGCTTTTTTTTATGATGGGTTTCCCAAAAAAATGGAGTATATCACTTTCTCAACATCCCGTAATTTACACTGGGTACCTGCAAAAACACATGGAAAAAAAAAAAATAACCCTTTTTTTTTTTTTTTAAACGAAGGTTTTTTTCAAACCTTTGGGGAAAAAAAGAAANAAAAAAGTCAAGACTTAAAAGTAGACTAACATAATTTAATGAGCATGAAGGCAAATTGTTCCATAGTTAAGGCCTTGTACAGTGATGGGTCTGGCCCCAGCTGTCTGGCTCTTGGCACAAAAAGGGCTTTTAGCTGCCTTGTTGTACTGCTGTATTTTCCCTGACAATGGAAAACTAGATCCCACTCCGGATACAACCCATTGACAGCTTATAAACAGCGAAACATTTTCATAAATATATCTGTCTTTAATTGTTAACCACTTGAACTCTTTATGATAGGAGTAACGTGATCCTTCTTTCTAGCTCCTCCAATAGCTAGTTTAGCTGCAATATTTGCAGTTTTTAAAACACTAAAAAGAAAAGTTGAGAAAAGTATTGTTGAGTCCCATATACCCATACAGTAATTCATTAAGCTGAGAGAGAGAGAGTTTAAATTTTAAATGCCAAAAATTAGCCAAGAATAAAAAACAGCCCCCCTATCTTCCAAGCAAAATATAAATCACCCCAAACCCCCCAAAGCGGAAAATCCGGGCACTGGCGGGCAGATGATGGCCAGTTAATGAATCCCTCATTATACTGACCCTTGCCATCAGGTGCAACATTTAATAAAAAAATAAGTCACTAATGTGGAACTCGACCCAGCCAGCCCCATATGATGTCCGTAGGTGCCCCGCCTCTTTCCCTTGCCCTATTAATGCCCTTTGGTTTATGGAGAAAAAAAACATTAAAGTGAAGGATATGTGTTGTGATCCATTCACAATATCGTCAGTCAGTTATCGAAACTTATTAATGGCTTTCATTCGACGGTACATTTTTCGTCCAGTGTGGTTGTTTTGTTTACAATAATCAGCTGTTAGCGCCGAGCGGGCGAGCTCGAACACTCCTGTCAGCCGTTCTGGCGAGGCACGAAAACGAGAGAGAAGCCGCAAGAAGCCGTAAGAAGCCGGCTTCTTACGGCTTCTCTCACCAAAATTCGCCTTTATATAGTTGAGGAGGGAGGTAAATGCTACTCTATGATATATATAGTCAATAAACGTATGTTTAGAAGTTATCTATACCTAGGCAGTCATATTTCCTGTTATTATTGTGTATCAACAGATAGAAAGCCTGGGCAGACATTCAGAAAGAGTTAAAGGGCACGGTGTTTAAACTTAACTAACTTCCTCTATTGTACACCCGGAAGTCGCGGGGATTCTGGTACGAGACTATGGCAGTGGCGCTACGGTGTCACTATGGGTGATCTTTTCCGCTTGATAATCTCTCTATTCGTAACTGGTCTTCCTGCCATTTGGGGAGAAACCACCCCGGGAGGGGGTCCAAACCCCGGCTAACACCCGAACCCCCCTCACGGCTGGATGGACAAGGGCTGGGGGTTTTTTTAAGGAAAAGGGAGCCATTATACCCTTTAGTCTGATGCGTGGCGGTTGGTGGCAGCTACCCGCCGGGGTGGTGAGGCGAGGTGGTCTCGGTCAGGGTCTCGGTGAGGTACCGCCGTTCACCACTCGGCTCATCACCCCATTATAAACTCACCACGAGGGTAGGAGATAGGTTTAAGGCCTAATTTCATTTGTATACTTGCCCTGTTCAGTTCTTGAGTCAGAAAACATCATATATACTCAATTTATGAGTATTTTTGGATATTGCGTTTCTCTACGCCACCCCTGCCGTGGTCGCTTTGTTTTGACAACTTAACGTCTTTAAGTACGTCTGCAGAATGCCAAAAGTTGCCCAGAACAGCTGTTGGAAGTCGCTAGGTCGTGCAGACCGGAAGTAAGCCTCTCTGAATGTAGCCCCTGGAAGTGCAATGAGTCGACGCGTGAAGTGGCAATGTTTTGATTCAATCTTCCCGCCACAATCTCATCGCTTCTACTCCCCGCCGCGGCATGTCACCTCCACAATTATAACCTACATTGTCGCAGCAACAAGCCGATTTCGGCATTCTTTATTCTTCGTTTTTCCAAGGCATTGCTTATTGTATTTTGACAAGCGTTTGCCAGACGCAGGAGTACTGTCTTAGAAAACAGTGTGAACATCGCCCAAATTTTACATGCCACAATATACATGTAAAAAATATATTAAGCTTTGCTACTCGAGGCGAGTAATTTGCATTAAATTGCTATTATAGAACGTTCCATCGTAATGCATGTCATCCATATAATTAGTAGAACAACAGAAGAATTATATTTATTGGTATTCAGATGCGGTGCATCAATGTTTATCGCGAAATTAATTTATGAAAAATATTAGTCGCGGAGCCAAAACACAGTAGACCAACCTTTGAGTTAAAACTGCCAGCGACCACTGGCATTTCTCGAGTTTCAGATCATTGGAATTAGCACCCATACGCTAATCCTTACACACTGCCCTCCCACTCTCGCTTCTCTTTGAAGAGTTTTGACGTCTGAGAAACGACTTATTTGTGCCAAAAAGTAATAAAAAGGTTGATAAAAGCCTGTGTCCTTAATGAAATGAACATGAAAAACAGCCAACATAAACGCCAAACAAAATAGAAACCAGCCAAAAAATCCACCCAACCGCCAGAGCGAAAAATTCCCCGCCGGAAAGTATAACATATCGCCCAATTTGGCGTGAAACCCGCCCACCTGGCAACTCTGCAGTCCACGTCGTCTGTCTTGTCACGTGATCACCAGTGATGACGTCATGAGCCAGCTGATGATATGGCGGTCTGCCATTGGTTCACGCCGTGGCGGGCGTGTACAAACAAGTGAATGTGTTAACACACTCGCTATATTAACATGTTAGCTTGGATAATATTTTCTACTTTGGGATGATTCAAAACACAGCTCATGTCTAATACATCATAGCTCATAGCAGGCCTAGTATTTGTACTTAACCAACCAATTCGTCCAACCAGGCTTTTAAGATTTTCCTGCTCAGTTTCATTACAGTCCTCCAATTTGTTACAAGCCCGAGTAACATTGATGGGCACAGTTTTCACATTTTTTAGGTATTGACTTTGATTTAGGGTTATTCCACATTCATCTTGTTTCACTTCCAAACCAATATACTTAAAGACACCAGAAGACTGTAATCCTACTTGAAATTCAGACCTGATTTTTGCAATTACAATGTTTTCAAAAGCATCTGTACCACCCCATATAGTCATCCACATGCATCAGAAAAACTCCTGGCAGTTCACCATCATTGTACCAATAAAATCCAGCGGGATCAGCTTTTAGATGCACATAACCTAAGTTCATCAAAAATGTTCTGACTATAAGTCATGTTCATGTTCTTATATGAAGTACCATACTCTTGATGCATCATTTAATCCATATACACATTTGTTAAGCTTCCATAAAACTTTTTCGGAGCAATTAGCTTTTTTTGGTGGCTTCAGAAACGCATCTCTCTGAAAATGTTCCCCTTGAAAGAAAGCAGCTTTGATATCAATAGAATTACATTTTCAGTTCTTAGAAGCCAGGATTGACAAAAATATCCTCAATACTTCTTTACCTCCAGTAGGAGAGTCTGTTCTAATATGATGAGACTCTTCAAAACCACGTGCTACAAGTCTAGCCTTTACTCTTGGTTCACCATTGACATCTTTTTCTGTGCATACCCATCTCACACTCATGGATGTCTGACCCCAATCTAAAACTTCCTTATATACCTTAAATTTCTTCCAGTTCCCCAATTCTGTTTGTTTTGCCTCAAGTACATCTTTGTCATATTGCCTAGATACAGACAGGAATACCTCATTATCATCTACAGTTATAGAGTCACTATCACATTCTTCAGGTTCTTCAACCCGTTGCTTCACCCCTGAAATCCTTCTCCATCACTGACATTGTTTTTCCTGTCTCTCTCATCCTTTAAGCTAATTTCACCTGCATCATCAGTTTCATCTGACACATCATCAGTTACATCTTCACAATAATGTTCAGTTTCAATGACAGTGTCTTTTGCGTCACAACCAATAGGTTCACATAACCTATTTCTAATTTCTTCTAAGACTACCTTTTTACCATTCTCAATATCAGCATTGATGTCATAATTTATTTCAATAACTCTTGATACATGCCCTTTCACAGTATAGCCACCATGTTTAATGATAACTGTCTTACCATCTTGACCTATGACTGTGCCAGGTCCCTTCCATTCTACTTAATTGTCTCTTTTAAAATACACCAGTTCTCCACTCTGGAAAATTCTACCTGTGGGCCTAACCTGATGCCTCAGAGCCCGTCTTATCCTCTCTGATGTCTCTGCCATCATGAATGCTTGGCGACCAGCATGCAGAGCATTCAGATGCTTACCCAGTGTTTCACTTATTGTAGTGCCAAAGACTACTGTATACTACTGGACTTGCTACTCAGTTTGGGCTATCTCCAGTGGAGGCCAGTTTTGCGATTCCTGACATTTTCGAACATCACTCCCATCTCCCTTCCTATGGTTTATCAGTATAAATGATATACCGTTATCTTCGTAAATGTTTGCTCTATAATATTCTCAAATAAAAAACAGTAAAACACACTAAATAAATGCCATTATGAGAGAGTGAAGAAATATGCATTCACTTAACCCGTAAAGCGCGGCTATGCCCATTTGGTCACTCACTAAGAAAACGCAAGTATGCCCAATTGGGCGGCCGCCAAATTAAAAAAGGTGGGCTAATTTTTCGGCCGGTGAAATCTGGCAACTCTACTTTACCTGAAAATGACCCAGGGGTCACACATAGGCTCAGTGACCCAGTGACCAGCATGGAAGGTGAAGGTGCTGACAGGGCTCTCTCTATCGCGGGCAGAGTTATTAGAGAGGAAGACCCTTACAGCCTGTTTTCTATGAACGAGCTGTACCATGGATTCCATAAACCTCAACGCTCTTCATCTTGCAAGTACAATCATAGAATAACCACAAGACTTTAGCAAAAAAAAAAATTTTTAGCGGTTGCACAAATTTATGGTGAATACATTGATACACATTCAAGTTTGTTTAGCGACTATAAGAATTCTGGCAAAAGTACCGCGTACACAGAGATATTGTCACACAGGTATCCGCAGTTTACGGGTTAAACTCTTCGCCATTTAATATATTTTGCGAGAAAACATTTTACATGAAACATATCAATAAAAGCGGAATGTTATTAGCTTTCCATTGATATATTTCGTTTTCTGATAAATGAATTAGTACTATTCATATATTAGCGTTAACTAAATAAATAATCCCAGCAATAGGGAAAATTACCCAATTGATGATGTACTTGTTTTAGTTAACGCTAATTTATGCATGGTTCTAATTCATTTAACAGAAAACGAAATATATCAATGGAAAGCTAATAACATTCCGCTTTTATTGATATGTTTCATGTAAAATGTTTTCTCGCAAAATATATTAAATGGCGAAGAGTTTAACCCGTAAACTGCGGATACCTGTGTGACAATATCTCTGTGTACGCGGTACTTTTGCCAGAATTCTTATAGTCGCTAAACAAACTTGAATGTGTATCAATGTATTCGCCATAAATTTTGTGCAACCGCTAAAAAAAAAAAAAATTCAATGGAAAGCTAATAAAATTCCGCTTATTACCTCCGCCAACGAAGTTGGAGGGGTTATGTTTTCACCCCGATCTGTCTGTCTGTCTGTCTGTCTGTCTGTCTGTCTGTCTGTCTGTCTGTCTGTCTGTCTGTCTGTCTGTCTGTTTGTTAGTATACAGGATTTCTCGAAAAGTTACGAATAGATTTGGACCAAACTCGGTATACCAAGTCTAATTGGTATAAGTAAGAACTGATTTAATTTTGGATGAAATCTATTGACAACTGTTGCCATGGCAACCAATTGATGAAATATTCGGCCGGAGGTATGCGCTCATACTGAGTGCATATATATAATATAAATATATATATATATCATACAACCAATTGATGAAATATTCGGGCGGAGGTATGCGCTCTACTGAGTGCCCCCCCCCCCCTAGTATTGATATGTTTCATGTAAAAAGTTTTCACGCAAAATATTAAATGGCGAAGAGTTAAGTGAATATTAAGTTCACGCATATTTCTTCAGTCTCATAATGGCATTTTTTTTAGCGTATTTCACAGTTTTTTATTTGATAATATTATAGAACAAACATTTACGAAGATAACAGTGTGTCATTTATACTGATAAACCATATTCTACTGTATTCATGGAACACTTTTTTACTTGCCGATCCGATTGAAGATGTTATATTTTTAGTTAACGCTAATTTATGCATGGTTCTAATTCATTTATCAGATAACGAAATATATCAATGGAAAGCTAATGAAAATTCGCTTTTATTGCTATGTTTTATGTAAAATGTTTTCTCGCAAAATATTAAATGGCAAAGAGTTTAAGTGAATATTGAGTTCATGCATATTTCTTCACTCTCTCATAATGACATTTCTTTAGTGTATTTTACTGTTTTTTATTTGATAATATTATAGAACAAACATTTACGAAGATAACGGTATATCATTTATACTGATAAACCATATGAAGGGAGATGGGAGTGATGTTCGAAAATGTCAGGAATCGCAAAACTGGCCTCCACTGGTCATGGGCGGGTTGGCGCGGAGCACGAGTAGCAAGTCCAGTATAGAGTAGTCTTGTCTTTGGTAGTGCCTTCTAGAGCTGGTAGTGAATCATTTATTACAAAAGGGAGTTTTGGGTTCCTGCCAAAAACTAACTGATAAGGGCTGTACCCTCCAACCATCTGCAGACAATTCTTGGTATGCACAGCCCACGCTAGTGCTGTGTGTAAAGGGCACTTAGGTTGGTCAGCTACTATTTTTCTCACCATTTCATCGATTACTGCATGGTTTCTCTCACATAAACCATTGCTGAAAGGGCTTTGTGCAGCTGTATGCATGGTTTTAATGTTTAAATTCTCACACATGTCAGTGAATTCTTCTTTAGCAAATTCTCCTCCATTGTCCGCTAAAAAAAATTCTAGTGAGCCTAATCCATTCCCTATCCACATTTCAATCACTTTATCAATAATTGTCCTCCTCTTTTTATCATGAATAACTGCAGATCTGCAATATCTTGTAGCAACATTAACAAGGTGCAAAAAATAAACCTCTCCCTTTTTCCATTCTTTCAAATCCATAGCCACAACTTCATTAAAGTCTCTAGCTAAAGGCAAACTCACCACAGGTCTAGAAGGGGTTCTTTTGTATTTCTTGCAAATATTGCAACCATCAGTTACTTCTTCTACTAACCTAAAATAATCTGCATCCTCTACCCCAGCATCTGTTAACAACTGACTCAAGCGTTTTCTAGTGGGGTGAGCAAATGGTTGGTGCAACTTTTTTTCACTGTCACCTGAGCCCACAGTTACCAACACTTGCTTAATACTTTTGGTAAAGGTCTCCTCAGTCAGCGGAATACAGTAGTGACCCGAGGGGGTACATTGTAGCTTAATGGATTTTCCTAGGATAACTGCACAGTCATTTTCAACATCTAACTTGACTTTGGCTTTTTTCATGGATGTTTTTCCATAAAGTAGAGGTATATCACTTTCTACAACATCACACCGTAATTTACACTGGGTACCTGCAAGTACACATGGAAATATAACCTTTTTCAAAGAAGGTACAACCCTACCATCACCGAATTTAAAGGTAGTATTACTCTTTTCTTCACTGACTTTGATCAGTTTGTCAGCTGGTAAAGATTCCAAATAATTATGTAACCAGTCAACACCACAAACAGTAGAAGAGCATGCAGAATCCAAAACAGCACTGTTAAATGTTTCACCAACTAACATTCTCATTTCATCATAATTTCTGTTCCCACAAGTAAGATATACTTCATCTTTGTCTTTAGGGTCATTTTCAGCTTGACTCTCATTAACTTTTCTCTCCCTGTTTGGACATCTAGGAGCATAGTGAAACTCAGACTTACAGACGTGACACTTTGTGATGTTGCCCCACCAGTCCACTGGGTTCGTCTTTTGTGGACCTCTTCCACTCCACATATCTCTGTTCAGCGTCTGTCCTCTTGCACCACTCGGCACAGAATAGCCTCCTTCATTTCTTCTCTTGTTTCGTCCCTGGTACGTGAAGTTCACCTCCTCAGCAACATATGCAGGTTCAGTCTTGATAGTGATGCCAGAACTTCCTTGAGTGCCACTTGTATAAGTCGGTATATTTGTAGAGACTTTCTTGGGCTGAGTTAAAATGGTACTTCCAGTTTGTACACATTTATTTATAAGTCCAATAAGGAACAGAATATTTACAACCAGATATGTAGTGAACACAGCCAGGGAGTCTCGGAGGAGCGCGTGATAGGTGCGTCCTGGTAGTGCCTTGATCCGAGATGTTCTCCTTTCCTCCTCCGGCTTCTGTCCGCTTCTCTCCTTGTGTTACTATCTGCCGTTGACATTTATAAAAGGCTGATACCTATACATTTGGCCTTTGACCTACTTCCTCGAGCTATCATAGTGCAAGCTGTACTTGGTTCTCACGTTATGAACCATGGCAGGAAAGATATACATATAATTATATATACATTACATATATATATATATATATATATATATATATATATATATATATATATATATATATATATATATATATATATATATATATATATATAATTATATGTTTAAGATGATCCTAAAAATACACTGGTTCATTTGATGGTAAGTACATGAAAATATTCTGTATGGAAGTTATAATACGTGTTAAATTTGTTTGATAATAGTTGTAATTCAATAGTAATAGTTATGCAAGTTATTATATATGTTAGAAGTGATTACTGACTGACACTTGAAGGTACAGCCTTGATGCCAAAAAACTTTCTTAAGGCATCAATCATTTGTTGGAACATGATGTCTGGTTTGCTGTAATCTACCGCAGTTAAGGCTAGTTGTTTATCTCTGTGTGACAGACCAGCACAGTCAAGCAGTTTGAAGGCCAGAATGCTTGTGGGTATCACTATGCCATGTTTGACAGCTTTTTGTGCCTCTTCCAAACTCAGAAACATATGACTCAATGTTAGTGTTGTCCCCCTTCCGAAAAGTATCAAAATCAGACCAGGAGTCATAAGCACTTGTCAGTTCATCCTTCTTGTACCTTTTGTCCAAGTACTGCAGAAGCTTAGTCATACCATCGTCAGCATTTAATTCTGCAATTTCTACTTCACTAAAAACTCTGTCTCTCACCTCGCTACCTTCTGGGAACGACAAGGCAACTATTATGGCGTGTTTCTTCTTCTCCGTAGTTGTCACAAGCTGCCATGCTTCCAGTTCAGTCTTCCATCTGTCATAGCTTTTATCGCCACCAAAATCCACTTGGATTGGTGAGCAAAGAACAGTATAACGTGATGGCGAGGACAGTGAAGAAATTAACTCGAGTAGCTAAGAACAATTGTGAGATTAAAGTAGCAGGACAGGCGAAAAATGACCCAAAGGGGTTCTATCAGGTATATAAAACCAAGACAAGGGAATTAGTCGGGCCGTTAAGGTCAGGACAGGGTGAGGTCTTAAATACGGATGAGGATATGTGTAAAAGTCTAAATGATTATTTCTTAAGCGTTTTTACTGAGGAGGATACACAGACGATACCTGATAGTGAACAGATGTTCAAAGGAAGCGATGAGGAGAAACTCAAAGATATTGTGATAACTAAGGAAATGGTGGAAGAGGGTATAGATAAAATGAAGAATTTTAAATCGCCAGGACCAGAT
The DNA here is from genome assembly GCA_016584305.1 of Chionoecetes opilio. Classification (NCBI taxonomy): domain Eukaryota; kingdom Metazoa; phylum Arthropoda; class Malacostraca; order Decapoda; family Majidae; genus Chionoecetes; species Chionoecetes opilio. Next base: position 18,921 of record JACEEZ010010851.1, on the reverse strand, counting down.
GAGGTGTATCCCAGGGTATTAAAGGAATGCAAGGAGGTTGTTAGTGAGTCGTTAGTGCACATTTTTAGGAAATCGGTTGTGATAGGCGATGTGCCTTTATTGTAGAGGAAAGGAAATGTTGTTCCATATTTAAGAAGGGAGACAGAGGACTAAAGTCAAATTATCGACCCGTAAGTCTAACGTCAGTGGTAGGTAAATTATTGGAATCTATTATTGCAAAAAACATTAGAGAGCACTTAGATAAACATAGTTTGATCAATGATTCACAACATGGATTCACCAAGGGTAGGTCATGTCTCACCAATTTATTGAGTTTTTATAGGAAAGTTTATGAGACGGCAGATAATGATAAGGATTATGATATAATATATCTGGACTTTAGTAAGGCATTTGACAAAGTACCACACGAGAGACTCTTAAATAAGGTTAAGGCTCATGGAATAGATGGGAAGGTTCTTCGTTGGATCAGAGCTTGGCTAAGTAATAGGCAACACAGGGTTACAATTGATGGTTCTAAATCTGAATGGGGAATGGTGACAAGTGGAGTTCCACAAGGGTCTGTTTTGGGTCCATTACTATTTTTGATTTACATCAACGACTTGGATAGTGGGATTAGCAGTGATATCAGCAAGTTTGCTGATGATACTAAGGTAGGTAGGATTATTGGATCACAGTTGATGTAAACATATTGCAGGGAGACTTAGATAAACTTAATGAGTGGGCAGTCAGATGGCAGATGAAATTTAATATTGATAAGTGCAGCGTTATGAATGTTGGTAGAAAAAACCCTGGTAATAGATACACCATACGCAATGTATCGCTGAAAAGATCAAAAGGTGAAAAAGATCTTAGAGTGAGGGTGAGCCCAGACCTCCGACCTAGGAAACAATGTATTGAGGCTAGAAATAGAGCTAATAGAGTGTTAGGATTCATTACCAGAAGTGTTAAAAGTAGAAGTGCGGAAGTTATTCTAAAGCTTTATCTGGCTCTAGTCAGGCCTCACCTAGACTATGCGGCTCAGTTTTGGTCTCCATATTACAGGATGGATATAGGCCTTGTTAGAAGCAGTGCAGAGAAGGATGACCAAAATGATACAAGGGATACGTAACTTTAGTTATGAGAGGAGATTGAAGTTATTAAAGTTACACTCACTCGAGAGACGCAGAGTAAGGGGCGATCTGATAGAAGTCTTTAAGTGGATAAAGGGATTTAATAAAGGAGAGGTAGGAAAAGTTCTTACGGCTTTTAACCAGGGTAGAACAAGAAGTAACGAATTCAAGCTGGAAAAGCGTAGATTTAGAAAGGAAATAGGGAAAAACTGGTTCACAAATAGGGTGGTGAATGAATGGAATGGACTCAGTAGACAGGTAGTTGTACGGAGTCATTAGGGAGCTTTAAAGAGGGGCTGGATAGGTTCATGGATGGGGATGAAAGGTGGATGTAGGTAGTGTTAGGTGACAGGAACTGCCACGTGTAGGCCTCGCGGCCTCTTGTAGTTTCCCTTTATTTTCTTTTGTTCTTATGTTCAAACACAGGTGGCAGGCACTTTCCACCATGGCCGCTCATCTTGCACTGTTATTGTAGTGGCCTCTGCTCCCTAGACAGCTGGTGCACAGTGCTCACCTCTCATTCTCGGTCTTCTGTCTTGTTGTCACCGACCATTCTTGCCAGGAACTACGCTCTGCTACCATTTGTTACACCTGCATACTGGCAAGAATGGATAGACAGAGCCCTGGTGGTCAAGTGACAGTTTATTGAGACCACTCTCCAGTACACAACCACGGAATGGCGGCCATGACGATCCTACCCGAAAACCCTAAACACAAAACAAAAGATGTTGAGAAGTGCCTGACTTAAGGCTGATAACATTGTTAACTTAACACTTGCCTCCATGCTCCACCCCCCCCTGACCCTCCGCTTCACTTCTGCAAAGAAGATATTTCAAAATAGTCTTGAAGCAGTAATTAATCAAAAGGAAAAACAGAAAAATGGTGTTTTTAAAACTTTTATTGTACTGTACAGTATAGTAATAACTAATAATAATAAAAAAAAAAAATATTGCATAAAAGTCTTCGACATTAGTGAAACATGGCAAGGCGTTACCGCAGAAATTTGCCAGTAATTTTTCTTTGTACCGACTTTCTTCGCTCACCCTTGCGAGTGAGCTTCATGTTAAATACTTGAAAGTTCTTCCTTTTATTCTCTTGGTTCATGCCCTTTGGGTAGTTACCCACGCCCTCCTAATGGGGCGCGTCCCCCAGGTTAAGAACCGCTGCTCTAAACACTTGAAGCTGTGTAGCATTAACATATCAATCACATGCAACAGCTATAGTATATTTTGCAACTGCTTACTCTCATGCATGTATTCCTTTAAATCTAGTTGTCAGGTCTTCAGTGTAGTAGAGACAAAACTAGGTTAGAGACAGTTTACATCCTTGCTTAACACCTCATATAATTCCTCACCCATTCCGTTTCTATATTTCTTAGCCTATGTTTTGCTCTAGTTTCTTCATATATACTTCTTACTACATTTACACTATTTTGACGTAAGCAAAACTTTTCCGAAACCCTGCACCATATTTCTCTATAACTCTTGTCCTACAGTTTATCTATGTCTAAAAACCTGAGGTATATAGTCTCCTTTCACCCCTTTTTTTTTCTATCCTTTTGATTTTTTTCCCACTACAAATGTTTTATACTTTCTTATCTACACGTAAACCATTTTGCTGTTCAACCCTGGCTCTCATTATCCATTTACATAATATTTATATCATCAAATCGGCATTGAAAATTTTGCTATACGTACTGTATTTCATTAGGAATGAGCAATATGAGCAATATTTCTTCAACTCGCTCCTACTTTTGTACCATCATTTATGGAACAGCCACTCTACATTTTTAATTATTTTTATTTCAGCCTTTAGCCGCATAGCGCCTGTAGGCAGTGACCTCCAAGGGTGGGATGGCAGGCCCTGGAACACTTGAGGGCTGAGGACTGTGATGGTTGGCCCTCGCCCGTGGTGGCGCAGGCAGGATTTCGATAGTGCATGGCACCTGTGATTAGGGACTCATGCTGCCCCCCTGTGTCCTCCGATGCACTCGCCGTTAGTAGAGTTAATTAATGGGCAGCATATGGGTGTTCTTAGGCCACTCGACGATTGCCTAAAGATTTTGGCACCTGGCGGGCTTTGCACTCAGTACACCGAACTAGGGTTGTGCGGTATCAAGAAAATACCGGTATTGCCGATACCGGTTTACGGGAATAATACCGGTACGTCCTCACACCGGTATCAGTTACGATACCGGTATACCGATACCGTACCAAAATACCGGTATTACCGGTATCGGTGTTTGTTTTTTTCGTGTTTTTTTTTACTTGTCCATTCTCAGACAAGTATTAACCTCTACAGCATCGACCCCCCTAAAATAAAGTTTCCTATAGCGTCGGCCATTTCTTTTTTTTTACAATTCTTAACCCCTATTGTACAGCATAGACCCCCCAAAAATAAAGTTTATGTGGCGTAGGCCATTTCTTTTTTTTACAATTCGTAACCCCTACCGTACAGCATATCAATCAATCATTGGGGGCATACGCCGGGGGGCGCGTCGCCTCGCCCACCCTACGACGCCACTCCCGGGGGTCACCCGCGCGAGTTTCCCATGCAGGCTCCTTTCCCATACCAAGCAGCTCTTGACAAGAAACATCAACTTGCCCCAGCCACGAGCCTTGTGGGCGCCCCCTTGGCCTCCTACACGCAGGATTGTCTCTTACAGATACAACCCGATGGGAAGGATCGGTTTCAGGGTAGCGTGCCACATGCCCATATAGCCGAAGTTGGCGCTGACGGACTATGCAGGAAATAGGTCTCGATTCAGTCTCACGGTGCAATCGCTGATTTGACACGTAATCATCCCAGCGATACCCCATGAATCTGCAAAGACACTTATTACCAAAGGCATTGATTCGTCTCTTCAAGTCACTATTTAGTGTCCATGTCTCACAACCATAGAGTAAAACAGGGATCACAAGCGACTTGAAGATCCGGATCTTTGTCCTTCTGCACAGGTACCGACAACGCCAAATACTCCCGCTGAGCGAGTCCATAACACCGTGGGCTATGCCAATCCGCCATAAGACTTCTTGACGTGACCCGCCGTCATTATGGACTGCGCTACCAAGGTATGTAAAACTTTCCAAGATCTCAAATATCCTCGCCACACGCATGAACAGACTGTACTGCTTCATCTAGTAAGTCTCCAAACACCTGGACCTTGGTCTTGAGCCAGGAGACCTCAAGTCCCAAGGCTTTGCCTCCTCGTGCAGCGCCTTGAGAGCCATCACCAGGACCATGTATTCACATTTAATTAGAACTATGCATAAATTAGCGTTAACTAAATAAATAACTTCATCAATCGGGAAAAATACCCGATTTCATGTATTTATCTATCATGATGCAACATTCGGTTACCAGGGTGCAATGGCAATTTAGGTATCTTTTTCAATCAGACACATCCTAACTACCTATAACGCCAACAATGCCTCTACATGTTTATGTACATTTTCTTGTCCATTTCCTTCCAGGAATCCCTTCGGAGCTTGTTTCTGTCATTGCTAAGCATGTCTTCCTTTCTTCCCCCTTTAGCCACTGCAGCACACCTGTCTACATTGTGGACTTCCTGCACCATGTCCCAACTCACTTTCTAAGTAATTTTTTTATTGAATGCTTCATATGTAATGTGGAGTGCTTTAAGTGAACAAGTGACTCAAGAAATTTACACATCATGATGCACTTGTAAACCTACTCCCAACAGTATGGCCTTCACCTTTGAGAAACTGTAATACGGGATTGTTTTCTTTTTTTCTCAGGTTTGGAAGAGTGTGTAAAAGATAGAAATTGAGAGAGAAAGAGAATAAGAGTTCCAGAAGAGTAAGTTGAAGAGTTGTTTTCATTAATGCTAACCCAACCTTTCCACCAAGGTGATATATTGCTTCTATGATGTATGGGGGTTAAACTAATGCTTGCCCAATCCTACCTTTCCTTTCTGTGCCTATAGTCTGTGGTGCCAACTCCATTGGAACTTGTGTTACTAACCTCTGCACAAATTTCTCCTTTGTGACTCTAACCTTCTGAGGAAATGCCACCTATTCACTGACAGAGAGATGGTTCTACAAACTTCTCAGTTAATGAATGTAATCCTATACTAAAATGTAATGATAAACTGAATGCATTTTGGTGAATTTAGTTACATCACATATACCAGAAAAGTTTACAAGCAGTATCTCGCCTTACCTTTATTATGAATTTGTGACTGGAATGCATTTTTGACTGACAATATGAGGGGCCACATTATATTAACCATTAACCATAAGCCATTATTGGTTCCTGACCCTTGTGGGAGTAATAATTTGTCTGGATTAAAAAAGATTTGCCCTAAATATGTACTACAGTACATACTCCATTATCTGTCCTCATTCACAGACATGTGGCTGTTGCCATATACAGTACCGTATGTCAATTACATGTACTTAAAAATATTTTGTTGTGCGTCTGCTTTCAATATGATCAGTGTAGAAGTCTACTATATATTGTAGAATTGATTCTGAAAATCTTCAGCAGGCGGCGGCTTCGGTGTATGCGCCGACTTCAGCTACAAACCATGACAGGCGAATGGAGGAGGCGGCAAGCAGATGCCAGATAGAGTAGAAGAGGCACAACAGTGCCGTGGAGCAGCTACTCCTCAGGCTGGTGTTGGCTCAGGAGAACAACACTTAAGCCTGATCGCATCAATCATTGGAGGCATACCCCGCGGGGCAAGTCGCCAAAGACGCTACAAGAATATACCTCGCTCAAGGGTGTCCTGTGGTGCGCGTGCGATCGACGTGCCGCCGTGCGGCAGGAGTTAACCAGTCTGCTGGCTCACTCACTTGATGCCTAACTGACCTGGATTAAAGTGTCTCATACCTGTTTATATTGAGCCAGACATGAAACCAAAAGATAAAGAATGAAATAATACAAGGACACGTTCATAAATACACATACAAATCGACAGAAATGTTTTAAAGACATACAAATATGCTGTCAAAACTAGTACATTTTCACGGAGTTTCAGGCAGACACCGATAGAAAATAAGAGGCAGGCCCGACAAAAAAAACTTGTTCACTTCAGGAACTGGGTGTATGTATACTTTACGCTTCATTTCCATGCAAGGAAGCTAGAGACACGTTCTGTAGCTTCCTTGTTCCCGTGTTTGATGTAGTGTGGAGGGAGTTAGGGCTGTGTGGATGCTGTGGGAGGGAGGGGTGTGTGGTGGGGGGAAAGAAGAAGAGGGTGTTATAGTGACAGTTGTGGTGGTGGTGGTGAGATGGTGTGAGACATGAAAAGGAGAAGGAGGAGGGATAAACCTGCGAAAGGAACTCTTTTTTTCTTTTTTTTCCCTTCTCTTAATTCATGTCTCACACCATCTCATCTCTCACCACTAGTTTGGTGGAAAAAGAGTTAGAACGACCTCGGAAAACGTCAAAGAAGACCAAGCAACATGGAACACAAAGAAGACCAAGCAAGCAAGTCTTTGGTGGCAACCCTCTCCGCTTCATACATATCTTAGTGCAGCCTGAGCGATGTGGAGCACTGTGAGGACTAACCTCCAACCCAGTGAGATGTCAGATATACGACAAACCCGAGAAATTTTAACACATCACTGAGAAGGGCAAAAAATCTGAAGACCTTCTTGTCCTAAGTTTTTTTTGCAGTGACTATATATATATATATATATATATATATATTTATTTATTTACAGTGGAGTCGACAATAGCGCATCTGCCCTTATGTTAAAAGGAAAGGCGTATGATATTATAGAGACAGGATGGTATGACAGCAGAGTGGTATATGAAGGTGGATGGATAGGTACAGGAAGGTAATCCTACTAATTCGAGTGTTTGAAAAGGTTGACCAAAAATATCTGGTTGATTTTATAGTTCATAATTTTGTATGTTTTGTATGGCCTGCAAATTATTTAAATGTTGAAATGGATCTCGATTACAAATCTTCAATCTTCATTCATCTCGTTCTTCATAGCTGTTCCACCATGTAAATCCAATGCGGAATTTTTTTGTGTTAATAAAAAATAAACGAAGTCCAAAGTGATTTGTGGTTCTCTTCATCATATTACTGGATAACGAAAAAAATATTTTGGCTTGTACTTAGAGCATATTGCATATTTAGTAATGTTTTATGGGTGTTGAACAGTCCATGGCCCGTACCGAGAGTCATGATGAAGGTTGAGCGACGACCTTCGTTGACAGGAAGGGTAGGTGGGTTGGGGATGTACCGTACACTTTTTTTTTTTTAAATCAGGAAAAAAAAAATTGAGTGAAATCTGAATTTTTGTATTATGTATTACAAAATATAAGATATGGACTACATTATGTGTAAGGCACAACTCTGGCAACATGATAAAAGCAACTGAAAAATAGGCCCGAAAAAAAAAACTAAAAACGTACGGACCATCCATAGGTGAGGACGCTCCATACAGAGATATTTATCGATAAGTAAAAAAAAAAATTGAAAATAAAAAAATCAAGCACAGTTGAATTAGGGCAACACATTTCATGAAATGGACCCTAGTGATGAAATCAAATCAATTTATATTAGCAATATAATAGTGCAAGCAATTTTAATCAATTAAAAAGTGAAAGTAAAAAAAAGTGAATATAAATTTTGACTTTGAAGTTCCTGGATTTTTTTTTTTTAATATATATTTGCAATCCTATTAATACTTTCATTACCCTACATAATGTACTTAATCATGGAAGTGCTTCTGTAGCACTTCCAGAAGGGAAACATAAATTAATAATTATTTATAATAAATGCAGATGATTTAATGCAATATTTGGCATATTTTAATTTGATTGAACTTAACACTGTTTGGAATTACCTTTAGAATGTAGATATAGGCCTATAGCCTAGTTTCATTAGGCTACACAATCTTGACAAGCATGGATGGAAGCATGGAAACATACTGGTAAAACACCACAAGGATTATGAACAGATGAATGAAATCACTACTGTGATAGGTGTCACTATCTAATATTATGTTGCTGCATCCTACTTGACATTATTGAAAACACATAACCCATACCAGAATTTTAAATTTTTTGTTTACACTGTGGATGTTACCTACATTTAAAAACCACACTGTACGAAGTGTCCACATGACGCCATTCACATGTAAACCAACATTTCGGATCGTTCGTGTGGCTGGAACGTCTTTATATCCCTTTGGTACATCACAACTGAACACATTTCGATACTTAATACCTTACCCCCACACTGCTGGCATATTCATGAACACAAGAGACCATGAAATGGAGGCCAAATATTACATGGGACATGCCAAAAACAACAAAACTCACCTCTAAAATTATCCAAGCGCCGACCATCCAAATCTCTCCCGCTCAGCTGATCGAACCCCTTTTCTCTTACTACATTTATACGGTGACTATCCTAAACCTATAAATATGGCCAAGGGAGCATTTGTACGTTACATCCATATGTACGGTATCTCCCCAACCCACCCTACCATAAAAGGGATATTTTTCGGAACGAAGAGCAGCGACGTACGTCGGCACAAAGACACGGTCACCTTCGTGTCTTTGACGACCGTCGTCGCTGCTCTTCGTTCCGAAAAATATCCCTTTTATGGTACCCTTCTTCAGTCAACAAAGGTTGTCGCTCGCCCTTCAGCATGACTCTCGGTACGGGCCCATTAGTCTTTAGCGGCTAATGGTCTGTGCAACACCTCTAAAAACATTACTGTATCTGCAATATGCTTAGAAAGTGTAACCGTAAATATTCCTCAATCGGTTACTGTAACAGCGGCAAATAGTCATATGTCCTACGTCGGGCCACTGGAGGCGGCCCGCCGGTGAGCCTCTGAGCAAATTCCCAGCGGCCCTACGTCGTACACTTCCGTCGGGCCGCCGGTAAGACATACGGAGGGCCTCCGGAGGCCCTCCGTCTTTGTGTTTGCTGGGGAGGCGCCCACCTGCTGCTCGGATAGCACTCACCCGGTATGGAGCCATGGAACGGAGCTTCGTTAGGGCTCGGTAGGCTGGTCGGAGGTCATTAGCATTCAAATGGCCTTCGACATCCTCAGCGAGACTCCTGACATACCTCTCCTTGTCTCTCCCCAGGATGGGTTTAGTCCTGCGTGACAGAGCCTGTACTAATCTTGGTTCCTAACAAGCTTGGCAGCGAGACTCTCCTCGATATTCTCCAGCGTCTCGGTCGTGAAAAAAACTTCGCCTTGACCTCGGGCGCTCCCCAATACACTCCTTGGCAGCCTGGAGAGTTTAACGTTTGAAGGTATCCCACAGTTCTACAGGGTCCTCGAGGGCACCGATGTAACCACAGTATGGTTACTTCTTGAGATTCTTCTGGACTTGACATGAAGCTTAAGTGTAGCAACAACAAGTTTGTGATCAGTTGCAAAGAATTCAGCATCCTGGTAAACCCTGCAGTTCCGGAGGATCCTCAAGCGAGTACTAACGAGGATGTGGCCGATCTCCTTAGTTATCCCTCCGGCATTACTATACCATGTCCAGCGCTGCAGCTGGGGATGGATTCAGCAAACCATTTACGAGGTAAGACTGGTAAATTTCCTCGTACTTCCCTGCACATGGCACGACCCTATTCAGCAAACACTTACGATATTGCAAGTATCCTCGTAACCTACGAGTGGTCCTTGTGTCTAGTAGCGGCTTACCAGAAGGTTTACCAGACATATTAGCGGGAAGGAACACCATCTCCTGTAGCTGATTTCATCATCTAGCTACTTATATAGGTAAGTTCTGATAGTGAATACTAATTTGTGATCATTTATATTGTTGCAAGAGTAGGGACATGTACTATACTAATAACCGAAATAAGTGCAACAGGCCGTGCAATGGACACTATAAGTTACCCTGTGAGTGTGTCCTTGTCGGCGATATTGTGTCGTCATTTTAAGCACTGTCTTGATGTTCCACACTGCCACAGTTCATATGATCGTGTGTGGTGGGGCTGGCAACATGTGGTGGGGCTGGCAACATGTGGCAGGCAGGTGTGGTGTGTGGTGTGTTGGGGCTGACAACATGGGTCAGGCCTGAGGTGTGGTGGCTGGTGGGGCTGGCAACATGTGTCAGGCAGTAAGCATCGTCATTACACATCCTGTCCAGTGTCTAGAATATATAAAATATGATAAAACAACAGCCCACAGCACCGAAAGTGCAGCGCGTTACCGCCGTAAGTCTCCAATATCGCCTGTGTTAATCTCGCATCACAATTCACCTCCTGTGATTTATGTGTTAACCCTATTTCAGGTCAGGAGTCATGGGTCAGGGTCACTAATCCCACGGTCCCACCACGTCTATCCACTCCTGCCCATCGCTACGTACATCGATCTCTCCAGTATTCCCGTAAGTGTTTTTTGTTTGTTGGTTAATCTGTTAATTACCTCACCAAGTAGTAACTAGTAGCGCATTTTCGTGACGTTCACCGCCCTGGTTCAGTCCAGTCTGGACCGGGTCAGGGTGGACTGATGGTCGCGAAAATACATCGAGACTGGCCCCGTCCCATTCGTCGTTCCTATTGGCTGGGGGATCGAGTGGGCGGTACTGAACTGAACTGTGGAGGCGGCAGGCGTCCATCTTGTCAATATCCTTTTTGTCGTCCGCCTTTTAACCTGTGCTGAAGACTTTACAACTACCACGCCTGTGATACTTTAGTCTTATGGTCGGCCATCATGGTGTTTCATGTCTTATCAGCAGCACGAGAAGCTCCTGATCGCCTTCCCCGCTGACTGTAGTGCGCATGCGCCAGTTCTCCCCACACTGGTCCAAGGTGGTCCTGGGCCAGAAGCCACAAAACACTTAAAGACCTTTTTTTGGTCGTTAGTCCAACGACGGAACCCACAGCGCGGAAAATTCGTCGATTTCGTCGTTAACGTGCACACTGGCCAACGACTGCTCAAGACCGGTATTAGCAGAGGTCGGAAGTCTCCAGACATGCTCATTATTGCTTGGTATGCTATGAAATATCTTTTTTATAGGTGAATGTAGACATATGATTGCATTTGGATGGATATTATTCATATATATGAGTAAAGAGATAAAATACAAGCAAGGGACTCATCTACGTCTGGCAGCGCGGCCTTCGGCAGCAGCAGCAGCAGCAGGATGAAGCCCGTGAGGTGGATATCAACACCAACTTCACGAAGGGAGATAGATGTCTTTGGTAATATTTAGTAGGGGAGCGAGAACCCCTTGAGGAATCCTATGATCCCTGGTGCTATCACAGGCGTGGGAGCTGACTGTCTTCTTCAGGAAGGCACAGAGGTGAGGCGGATAACTGCGGGTTTTTACTCAAAAGTTTTGAGTGGCGGCGCCGCTGGAGCCGCCAGCTCCTCCGCCACTGTAGGTTTGGGCAGGATTAAACGTCTTATTACTCGTTATTATACAACTTAGTGATTATGGTGAGATGTTATATATACTTGTCATTATCTAAATCAATGTAGCACCGTGTGTCACCTTAAATAAGGGTGATTTAAAGATGTTATGATGAGGTGACTGATGGCGAGGCAAAGTGACGGAGAGGCCTTGCCGCGGGCCTCCCCATATCACAAATATTCACTATTTCAACCCACACACACATGCACCTTCTACCACCAAAACACTAGCAACACAGGCTCCTTACTTATACATCTTACTTTCTGATACATTAAAACTCCTTAAAACGCAAGCATTCCGAATAAAACGAGAATTAGTTTGAGATGACGGGGACAAGGCGGGAGAGGCAGTCTGGCATGCCATTCTTCCCCGGAAATATGTCTCGCTGACTTGTGATTGGTCGAGAAGTTTTAAAAACTGTTTATCATTGGCTGGTGGCTGATGACGCGCTTGATGACGTCATTACCCCGCCTTAGCCAGTCAGCGCCTTCCGACACGTTAAACGACCAAAAAGGAGGCTTTGTAGTTTTTCGTCGTTAGGAAACGAAGTTCGGAGAGATCGTCGTTGCTGGCCCAACTACCTTTGTTGCGGGCTTCCTGCCCTGGTATGTGGGTCGGGACCGGACTGGAATGGGCTAGCCCGTTTAGACTGCCTCGCAAAACAGTGACCGCCCGGGACTAGCCCATCCAGGGGCCAGATCCAGCAAACACATACGCCGGTGTATGTCAGTGTAAGTCTGAAAATACCCCTCTTTCGAAAACTTTCTTGGATCAGGAGCTACATCTGCGCAAATCGATGACGTCACAACGCCAGATTTTAAACCCCTCGGTGCAAGTCTGCGCCAACCCTCCCTGGCTGGATCCAGCAAGCGTACTTACTCCATTTCCGTGACGTCACGGGGCCAATTTATGGCGTAGATTTACACCACCTCGATGAGGAGGTGTAAGAAGGTGTATCTCATATATATAAATTTAAAATGTTATTTATTATGCCTAATAGACGTTACCACCGGGTAAGGGATTGAAATATAAGCCTATTGGTAGTGGGGAAAGCGGCCGTGTGTTTACAAATGTTTGGAGATACAAGCCTTGGTGGGAGGCCGCCTCAGTCGTGGTAGGTACTGCCTTCGGTGTTTTTTGTTGTATTAGTTCGTTATTGGGCAGCCCCAGTTTTTTAGACCACTAGCGGAGTCCTGTGAGCAAAATTTTGTTGTGGGACGAGGCGAGCCTGGCATCCCGCGGCTAGTTTAAATATTGTTTCACTATATCGAAATTTGGACGTTTTTGAGAATGAAACTTTTGTTCTGATGCCTGCCCCTCAGTGACCTTGCACTATGGTTAGGTCACTCAGGACCTTGAACCCTCATTGCCCCTGAATGGTAGTTAGGTCACGTTTGCTACCTTTAATGGTACAGTCCCCGAAGGGAAGGGAAATTTGCTCGCCACCGTCGGAGAATGTTCCATTTTGGAAATACTTTGGAACTCACCCTTCCGGCTTTGACTGAAATAAACTATCGCACTGTATTGTATGCTTATTGTACTTCACATCTGAAAAGGGTTCCAGCGTGCGCTCAGCCTTGGTTACCCACACGGCTGCTATGAATTATGAGGTGCCTCAAAAAATTTTCTAAGTCCAGTTAGGTTAGGTATACTTTGTGGTTAAGGTGGTTAGGTTAGGTATCTTTGTGGTTAAGGTTAGGTTAGGTTAGGTTAGGTATACTTTGTGTTAAGGTTAGGTTAGGTTAGGTATACTTTGTGGTTAAGGTTAGGTTGGGTTTTAGGTATACTTTGTGGTTAAGGTTAGGTTAGGTTGGGTATACTTTGTGGTTAAGGTTAGAAATACTTTGTGGTTAAGGTTAGGTTTAGGTATACTTTTGTGGTTAAGGTTAGGTTAGGTTCGGTTAGGTATACTTTGTGGTTAAGGTTAAAAATACTTTTGGTTAAGGTTAGGTTAGGTATACTTTGTGATTAAGGTTGGGGTTAGGTTTGGTTAGGTTACTTTGGGGTTAAGGTTAGGTTAGGTATACTTTGGGGTTTTAAGGTTAGGTTAGGTTAGGTATACTTTGTGGTTAAGGTTAGGTTAGGTTAGGTATACTTGGGGTTTAAAGGGTTTAGGTTAGGTATATTTTGGGTGGTTAAGGTTAAAATACTTTGTGTTAAGGTTGGGTTTTAGGTATATTTTGTGGTTAAGGTTAGGTTGGCTGGGTTAGTATACTTTGTGGTTAAGGTTAGGTTAGGTTAGGTATACTTTGTGGTTAAGGTTAGGTTAGGTTTTGTTAGGTATACTTTGTGGTTAAGGTTAGGTTAGGTTAGATTTTTACATATAGTGACTTTGATGATTTTTGGGGGAGCCATTAATCACTTATATTTGCTTCCCCCACCCAAAAACCCCGTATTCCCGCCAGTTCCCCAGGCTTGTTGGCTATAGGGGGAAGAAAAAAAGATAGGGTGAAGGACTTCTTTCAAAGTTTTACCCCATTTTTTTTACGTCGGCGAGAGTTCCTATTAAGCGACAGTTACAAGTTTATTTATTAACAAAACGTACCAATCTATATATTTAAACAGCTTTTAACCCGTGTTTGGTGAATTCGGGGAAACCGAATATCGGGGGTTAGTTTAGTGATTGGGGAGTCTGGGGTTTTGACATGTTACAAACCCAAATGTCCATGTATCGTATTGAAGTGTAGTTTTAAATTATTTTGGGGACAAGCGAAAAAACTTGTCCAATAACGAAAAACCTTTTTTCTTTCATTTGCACCTATTACAAGTGGAACTCGCCGAAACTTTTATGTCGGCAAGACTTCTCGGTTGGTTTTTCAGTTATAATGGACGAAAACTGCGCGGTCACTACCGCCATTACCACATGCGTTTTCTATATTATTTTTTGTTTAGTATACTGTACAGTATTAATGCACTTCCGCGTAACCTTTAAACTTATGGTATTATTCTAGTTTTTGCCCATACTCCCCCCTCTCCCCCAAAACAAGCTTGGGGACCTGGGGGAATGCAGGATATTTTGGCTGGGGTACAAAATATGCGTCGCAACCACATACTTTTTGAGTTTGGAAATTAAAAAAATTCTCTAGATTTGGGGAAAAATTTCATTGGATTTCTTCTGGGGTCCAGAGACGTGTGAACCTGACGATCCTCACAGAATGATGACTGAGTGTTGAGAACCCCCCCCCCCCCCCCCGCTAGGAGGTTAGGTTAGGTAGATTTGGTTAGGTTAGGTTAGGTTAGGTTAGATTTGGTTAGGTTAGGTTTGGTTAGTTAGGTTAGGTTATCGGGGGGTCAAGCCCCCCGCTAGGTTAGGTTAATTTTGGTTAGGAAAATTTCTCTAGATATAAGGAAATTTCCCCTAATCTAGGGAATTTTAACCCCCTAAACAACTCTTAAATTTACGTTTTCCGACGCATAATTTGTTCCCAACCCGAAAACTCCGCATTCCCACAAGGTGCCCAAACTTGTTTGGGGAAGTGGGAGAGTATGGGCAAACACTAGAATTTTAAACCAAACTTATATACATATTGTAGAAATGATATAGTTGTCTTAGAAATAATACCATACAGACACAACCTCCCCTTCCCGAGGCCCCCAACCATATAGGAGGTTTGGTTAGGGTATTATTGATTAGGGTAGGTTATATTTGGTTAGGGTTAGGTTAGATCTGGTTAGATTTGGTTAGATTTAGGTTAGGTTAGGTTAGTTTATCGGTGGGTCAAGCCCCCGCTAGGCTAGGTTAATTTTGGTTGGGCAAATTTCTCTAGATTAAAGGGAAAATTCTTTAGATCTAGGGAGTTTGTCTCCTCTACACAATTCTTAAATTACGTGTCTCCGACGCATTATTTGCTTCCCACCCGAAACCCCGCATTCCCACAGGTGCCCAAACTTTGCTTGGGGTTATGGGAGAGTATGGCAAACATTAGAAAAATTTTCCGGAAAAAATAGTCAGTGTCTCAGAAAATGACCGCGCAGTCCTCGTCCATTTTTACCAAAGCACTAATTTTAGGCAAGGAAATCTAGTCAGTGTTTCAGAAAATGACTGCGCAGTCCCCCGTTCATTTTTATCAAAAAACCTAATTTTACCCAAGAAAAAACTAGTCAGTGTCTCAGAAAATGACCGTGCAGTCCTCGTCCTTTTTAAACCCAAAAGCACTAATTTTAGGCAAGGAAAATCTAGTCAGTGTTTCAGAAAATGAAACCGCGCAGTCCTCGTTTTATTTTTACCGGTATCTTTCCCTTAATATCCTACTAACCTAAACCCTTACCTTCGGCGAGAGTTCCCGGATTGTGTCAGGACGAGAATTTCGGTAGACGAGAGTTACCAGTACCGTTTCTCCCTTATCCCTGAATGATACGATTAGGTCACTCAGAATGTCTGCCTCTTAACGCCCCTTTAATATATGATTATATGGTCAACCATGATGTCTGCCCCTTTTGTCCCTGAATAATTAGGTTTTAATCAGGATGGGCTGGCCCATTATTGCCCTAGAAATATTTATTAAAAGTCAATCAGGATGTCTGCGCCTTAAATTATTGCCTCCAAATTGTTTATTTCTGGTCAATCTGTACTGTCAAAGGTACTACCCCTTAGTGGGTACCGTTATTCGGGCCGCCTATAGTACATGCATACCCCGCAGACAGGGCAGTTTAACGGTCGTTTTTCAGAGACCCCCAATTTTTTTTTTTGGCCTACAATAGGGGCTTGTTTTAATGGAGATAGTTTTTATTTTGCGCAAACCCATAAAAAAAAAAAAAAGGTATACTTTGTGGTGTTAAGGTTTGGTTAGGTTTCATTAAAACCTAAAAAGGTTAGGTTAGGTTTTTCATTAAAACCTTTTTAAAAGGGTTGGTAGGTTTCATTAAAAACCCATAAGGTTAGGTTTTGGTTTCTTAAAACCTATAAGGTTAGTTTTAAATTTATTTTTTTCATATTTTTTTTTTTTTTTTTTTTTTTTTTGCGCAAAATAAAACTATCTCCGTTAGAACAAGCACCTATTGTAGGCCCAAAAAAAAATAGTCGGTGTCTCTGAAAACGCCCCGCGAAACTCATCCAGTATGCATTTAATATAGGCGGCCTGATTCAACTGGCGGCCCCAAACAACTGTATCCCCTTAGTGTAGGGAAGCACACTCTGTTTACAACCGAGAAGTCCCGGGGTTTGATCCCCGGGTGGAGCGGAAACAGTTGGGCTGTTTCCTTAAAAACCCGAGCCCCTGTCCACCCAGCGTGAAAGGGTACCGGGTGTTGCCGGGGGTTTGTAACCCGCCTCCCGGGGTGCTGGCTTCGGCCAACACTAAAAAGCACTAGCAGACAGCTCTCTGCTTGGGGTAGTCCCGCGAGAGAGCTGTCTGGTTACAGCAGCGATCCATCTCAGCTGCGTTTAATAACTGACGAAATTCTTCAAACATCATCATCAAACCCTTCCTTATCGCTTTAAACATGATACATCGATTTGTTGTGTCAAACCCAGATGCCAGCTGAGTAATCAGCTGATTAAAGTTTGTAAACATTTTTTATCACGTGACAGCCTTGTGATTGGCTGATAGATTGAATAGATAATATAAACACTGCTGTGATTCGCTATTAGCGGGATGACGTCAATGTATTAGCCAGCCAATCACCTGTCTCTGTGGAGATACTCCGAGATACTCTTCCCTGCGCCCGGGGTAAGTCCATCTCGGCAGATTATTCAAACAGCCTCGGCGCAAGAGGGGGGTGAGGGTTGCGCCGGAGTAGCATTTACACCATAAATTACACCGCTTGACTTTTCCTTTTTTTTCTGGATTTTGGCCCCAGGCAGGAAGCCAGCAACAAAGGTAGTTGGGCCAGCAACGCGATCTCTCCGAACTTCGTTTCCTAACGACGAAAGCTACAAAGCCTCCCTTTTCCGGGCCCTTAAAGTGGGCGGAAGGCGCTGACTGGCTAAAGGGGAGTAATGACGTCATCAAGCGCGTCATCAGCCACCAGCCAAAGATAAACAGTTTTTAAAACTTCTCGACCAATCACAAGTCAGCGAGACATATTTCCGGGGAAGAATGGCATCCCCGACTGCCTCTCCCCGCCTTGTCCCCGTCATCTCAAACTAATTCTCGTTTTATTCGGAATGCTTGCGTTTTAAGGAGTTTTAATGTATCAGAAAGTAAGATTTATAAGTAAGGAGCCTGTGTTGCTAGTGTTTTTGGTGGTAGAAGGTGCATGTGGGGTGTGGGTTGAAATAGTAAAAATTTGTGATATGGGGGGCCCCCGGCAAGGCCTCTGCCGTCCTCTGCCTCGCCATCAGTCACCTCATCATAACATCTTTAAATCACCCTTATTTTTAAAGGGGACACACGGTGCTACATTTATTTAGATAATGACAGTATTATAACATCTCACCATAATCACTAAGTTGTATAATAACGAGTAATAAGACGTTTAATCCTGCCCAAAACCTACAGTGGCGGAGGAGCTGGCGGCTCCAGCGGGGCCGCCACTCAAACTTTTGAGTAAAACCCGCAGTTATCGGCCTCACCTCTGGCCTTTCCCGAAGAAGACAGTCAGCTCCCACGCCTGTGATAGCACCAGGGATCATAGGATTCTTCAAGGGGTTCTCGCTCCCTACTAAATATTACCAAGACATCTATCTCCCTTCGTGAAGTTGGTGTTGATATCCACCTCACGGGGTTCATGCTGCTGCTGCTGCTGCTGCTGCCGAAGGCCGCGCTGCCAGACGTAGATGAGTCCCTTGCTTTTTATTTTTATCTCTTTACTCATATATATGAATAATATCCATCCAAATGCAATCATATGTCTACATTCCCTATAAAAAGATTTTCATAGCATACCAAGCAATAATGAGCATGTCTGGAGACTTCCGACCTCTGCTAATAAACCCGGGCTTGAGCAGTCGTTGGCCAGTGTGCACGTTAACGACGAAATCGGACGAATTTTCCGCGCTGGGGTTCCGTCGTTGGGCTAACGACCAAAAAAGGTCTTAAGTGTTTTGTGGCTTCTGGCCAGACCGGGCCAGAGCGGTCGCGAAATACGCTATTAATAAAGGTACCACTAAAAGAGATCCTAGGTTGCATGATGAACTACGTCCTTCAAGAACTCTTTTAAGATAGGCAGCCGGGTACCTTGAACTGTCGCCGGTCGGAACACTCGCCGCCGTCGTTGAGTGTTCCAATTCTGATATTACAGGACCCAATATATACATTTAATCAGGTTTTACCCGTGTTTCGCATCCAGGGGTGAAATACCAGCTATAGCTTGATCATTTAGGTTAAGATAGGTGCCAATGTCCAAGGTTAGGTTAGATTAACCACGTCGGCGAGAGTATAAAACGGCAGCCGAGGAATGGACACTGTCAGAGAAAGGGAAGCCTGGACACTATAAAAAGTTTTAAAGGCAGGGAAAATGAAGGGGTTTGTAAGAAAGGTGAGGGAAGGATTGA
>JACEEZ010010850.1:0-21150 GCA_016584305.1 Chionoecetes opilio | reverse complement strand
AGCAAAATGAGCAGGGATAATAGAGGATCCTTTGTAAAGATACATTTAGGAGATGGAAAAAAATCTATGTGGAAGGTGAGGTGATGAAGGTGCAAATAGAGACGCTTCTAACATTACCACTCCCTACAGGAATCATTGTAATGGGGAAAGGGACCGAGTAGGCACTACACATACAGGCATCAGCACAGACTACATAGACCTAGACTAGACCTTACTTGTTGAACATAAGCAGCCAGGTTTTGAAGGAAGGTCTCAGCTCAGGGGCCAAGACAATCAAATATCTGAGACATCGCTGGGGGGTAGGAGGACAGACTCACTCTTTTTTGACTTCTTGTCCATTGAATTTTTCATCTATCCAGTTTCCCTCTCTTCATATATTACTTTGGGGAAACCATCCTTAACCTACCTCCACTGAACCTTTCAATTCATTCTCACTCAATTCACCACCAGGCCGCCGGGGAACTCAAATCTCTGAGGTGCATCAAAGCATGTCTGTTCCCTCACATGTTTTAGTGTCCCCATTATTTTCCTTTAAAAACTGTTAATATCTAACAGCATTCCTTATAGTAGCATTTATCAAATGTTCCCTTTCCATGAATGGTGGTGAGGAAATTATGTTCATGTTTTCACCACAAAAACAGAGGTTGAGATTTTGTTCCCTCCAGAGTGCTGGAGAATATTTTCACTGGAGACTTTTGGCCACTTCTGAGAGAGAACTTTTTTTTAGTGTGTGGATTCATTGCGGCCTCTGAAAAGAAACAATGCATGAAAATATTAAAAATAGCCTTTCCTATAAGACCTCTTTACTCCCTCAACAACAAGTTTATGTTATTGTACATCAATAGGTAATTAATAAGAAAACTAAGCTTCTTCAAATAACCACTTTAAAAGAAATTTTATAGTAAGGAGACTGGGTTTTGTATTTAATTTTGATTTACATTTTACTTCTTGTTATCTGTTTGTTGTTACATGGCTTTTTTTTTTCCCCAAGCTGCGGATACTCTCATGAAGGGTTAAGTAAGAGCAGGAAATTAGAAACATGGGTTTAAAATTTACAAAGTTTAAAACGTGGTGGATCAGGTTTTGAGTTAAGTTTGGGGGGGTTTTTTTTATATGGGTTTAATTTAGTTTTCCCTCCATCTTTCTTTGCCTTATAAAACCCTGGTTCCTGAAGGGTCCCCCAAGACTGTGGAGAACATTAGAGGCAAAATGAAGTATCTGAGTCCCATTCTTTTCAGATAGTGAACTAACATACGAAACACAGAAAGATACATCGAAAAAGATCAAAGTTGTGACCACCAAATGCATTATTATGGTGTAATAGTAAGAAAAATTACCTAAATAAATATTTTTTTGTATACGCAGCCTCCTCAGTTAGGTCTGGTAACGTAAACCAATGTCCCCATGTATTTGCATCAAAACTACAGTTTTTTTAGTGTTATGATAAATAATCCCCAATAATGAAATACCCTTTATTCTTTCTTTTTCATCTATGACAAGTGAAAACTGTCCACCGAAAATATTTCCAAGTCCGGCGAATGTGTCCACTGTCCGGCCGAGTTCCTCGGTTGGTGTTTGTGAGAGAAGTCCGATCGGCGACAGTTCCATAAACCATTAATACTTTGGTTACTTTACTTATTACTAAAGTGAGTCCGTAAAGGCATGCAGGGAAACAGGCAAATCAGGAAACCGGATCCATTTTGGTCCTTTACGTTGTGATGAACTTAAACTTTTAGTGCTGATTTGCTGCTTTTCCTTTGTCCTTTGAAATCACATCTCCTTGCTCCGTCTAAATAGGAATCGGTGGCCTCCTCTCTCCCCACGGTATCGCAATAAGTATTGGCCCTCTGCGGCTCTGCCCTCTTCTTTTGTTGTTGTTTTTGTTTGGGAGTTTGAATGGGGCCGCGCAGGCCTGCAGGTTTAGATCCTGTGGCAGAAGCTGCAGTTGGCCTGCTGACTTTCTGTAGGAAGGTACTGGTGGGTGGCCTTGAGGAATTTTTTTTTTGAAGGCCAAGCCGGGGTCCTGGAGAGCCACCCCAGGGGGGTCCAGCTAGAGGTTTGGTCCCTTGCAGAGGAGGAGTGCCATGCGGTTGGGAGTTTTTTGGGGCGAGGAACATTGCAGGAGGAGGGTTTTTGCAGGGCTTCAGGCGTGTCCCCCTGTTGCCCTCCTTGTTTTTTTTTTGTTTTGTTTGTTTTTTTCCTTTGCTCCCTGCTGTGCCGTACAACAGTGAATAAACATTGATGATTAATGAATGATGAAACATTTCAATTCATGATGGCCGACTGGCTGATTCCTTCCAACGCTGATTTGGCTTACTGAGGTGTAAACAAACCCCCGCTGATTGGCCCCTTTCGAATTTGGCGGGAAATATGTTAAACATTAGAGAGACGTAAAAAATAAATAAATAAATAATGATATACATTATAGGTCTTTTTTTTGTAATTTTTCCCATGAGTGTGTATTTTCCCATCGTTTTTTTTCAATAACAAAATAGAAGCTTTTATGACGAGGAAAAAACATATATAATAACATGATTATAAAAAGCATTAGGCATACTATTGGGCGCGAAAACATAGAGAAGTAAACCACAACGCGGTGACCCTTGAGACTTGAAGTGCTACAACGGGAAAAATATAGAAAAAGTATCCTTGAAGTGGCCCATGCCCCCCCGATAGTAGTGAAACACGTCATTTCCCTTCACGTCCCCCCCCAGGTAAGGAAGGTTTGTTTAGCAAGGTGTAACGAAGTTGAGCTGTGATGGATTAATTTGGTGGTGATATGAATGTTTTTATTTGGCGGTGTTTTTTAGGTGGTACCGTAATGAGGCCTATAGGGGTGGGCGTAACTCTGGCGTCTGGTATTTTCTTAGTATGCCATTACCCCCCACCACCAAAATGATTAAGGTCACCAACACACTGCCCCCCGGCGAGGAATTAATGCATGTAGGGAAAGAGTGAACAAGGAAAGTATCGGAAGTTTGGGTAGCCAAGAACAACACAACTGGTAATCCAATGTAACTTTTTTCACCCGTATCTTTTTTTTTTGGAAAATTTTTTTTTTGTTCTACTGCCAGTTTTTGGATACAATACAAGGCACGTAATTTACAACCTACCTTAACCTGCATATCCCTGACCATTTTACAGTCCATTTTTTTAAACCCCTACTTCAGCCGTCGGAAATTGATAACATAGCGGTTGTTTGTTGGGGGGGGGGGGGTCGAAGTTTAGTTTTTAGTGGGAACTAGCGGGGGGCTTTTAAGTCCACCCTAACAATTAGGTCCTGGTACGTTAAATCCCAATGGTCCCCCCATGTAATGTATTAAGCTACAGTTTTTTACCATTCAATTTAAATAAGTAAAATAAACAAAAATACTTCAGAATTGGATAATCAATCAATCAATCTTGGGGGCATACGCCCGGGGGGGCCGCGTCCGCCTCGCCCACCCTTCGACGCCCACTTCCCGGGGGTCCCCCCACGCGCGAGGTTTCCCATGCAGGCTCCTTTTTTCCCATACCAAGCAGCTTCTCGACAAGAAAACATCAAACTTGCCCCAGTCACGAGCCCTTGGGTGGGGCCGCCCTCCTTTGGCCTCCTCCCACGCCGGATTTGTCCCTCTTACAGATACAACCCGATGGGAAGGATCGGTTTGTTTTCAGGGTTAGCGTGCCACATGCCCCCCTATAGCCGAAGTTTTGGGGCCGCTGACGGACTAATGCAGGTAATAGGCCCTCGATTCAGTCCCTCAACGGTGCAATCGCCTGATTTTTGACACGTAATCATCCCAGCGATACCCCATGATTCTGCGAAGACCACTTAATTACCAAAGGCCATTGATTTCGTCCTCTGCAAGTCAACTATTTTTAGTGTCCCATGGTCTCCACAACCATAGAGTAAAGACAGGGATCAACAAGCGACTTTGAAGATCCAGATCTTTGTCCTCCTGCCACAGGTACCGACAACGCCAAATACTCCCGCTGAGCCGAGTCCCCATAACAACCGTGGGCCTATGTCCAATCCGCCGTAAGAACTTCTTGAAACCGTGACCCCGCCGTCATTATGGACTGCGCTACCAAGGTATGTAAATGTAAAACTTTTTTTCCAAGATCTCAATGTCCCTCGCCACAACGCATGAAAAACCAGACTGTACTGCTTTCCATCTAGTAAGTTCTCCAAACACCTGGACCCCTTTGGGGCCCTTGAGCCCAGGAAGACCTCAAGTCCCAAAGGGCTTTTGCCTCCCCGTGCAGCGCTTTCGAGAGCCATCACCCAGGACCTCCAGCGACTCAGCAAAAGATTATTGCATCATCGGCAAAAAACAAAGAATCAGTGGGATCTTGGTTTTGTTGCCCACGGATGCTCCCACATCACTTTGATTCTACAACCTTTGTCCCAATACCCCAGTCCATACAAGCGTGTTGAAAAGGGATGGGGCAAGGGACAACAACCCTTGCCTCACTCCCTGTTTTCACAGGAAAAGAAGCTGGATACCAACCTGCCCCACAACTTCACAAGCCACTCTCCAGCCCCAGAAATACAGACCAGTTTTATCAAACCAATAGTCCCCCCCCCCCCCTTGCAGGAATCCCTCGAAGTCGCAGAAGATTCCCAGAGTGACCTCACGATGCAACTGAGTTCCAAAACGCCTTTCTTGAGATCAACATAAGCTGCAAGCATCCCCCCTGTCGAAAAACTCACTGCGGCGTTTTCACAGGACAACGAAGTGCTTATCTAGTCCCCTGGTATTATTTCCCAGATGGACACCGAACTCACTTTTGGGTGGACGAAGCCCTTTTTTTTTTTTTTCTGGTGAGTGTTTTTTTTATGTTTTGTTTTTGAATTAATATGTTCAACCGGTTTTTCTTGTTTGCAATTTTTTTTTTTTTTTTTCTTTTGGTAAAGGAATAGTTTTTTTTCTTTCTTTTTTTTTAGTTATGGTAAAGGTTTTTATTTATTTATGGTTAAGTTAAAATATTTTTTTTTTCCCCGGTTAGGTTTTTTAAAAAAATATTTTTTTTTTTTTTTTTTCATTTGAAAAAAAAAAAAAAAAAAAAAAAAAGATTTTGCGGACAGAACGCTTTTGCCCGATAATTCAAAGCAATCAAAAATTCCAGAAAAAAATAGGTTTTTTTTTTCCCCACAAAAAGAAGTTTTCCCGTCTTTTCATCCTGGAAAAATTTTACCCTTTTTAATCAGAAAAAAAAAATGTTTTTTCATCCCTAGAAAATAGTAGGAATTTTTTTTTAAGAAAACCCAAAAAATAAAAACCTTTTTTTTTTTTAGAAAGCCTTTTTTTTTCCATTTTATGTTTTTTTTTTTCTGATATTTTGAGCCAAATAAAAATTCTGTAGGCTTTTTTTATTTTCCCCTGAGCTTCTCCGGAGGGTGGGGGCACTGTGGAAAGTGGTCCCCCCAAGAATTTAAACTGCTTTTTTTTCCCCTTCCCCCTCACAAGTTTCACTTACACTTTTTTTTCATACTTATTAAATTCCTATTTACTTTTTTTTACATCACAAGGAAACTGGCCCCAAGGGGCGACAAACAAAAAATGGGTAAAATACAAAACCGCTTAGTTTTTTGCCAGTCCCCCCCCCCTTAATAAAGGAGACAGTAAAAAAAGAAAAAAATAAAATAAAAAAGAGGGGTGGAGCGAAATTTTTTGTTTTTTTTTCCAGCCAAATTTTTTTTTTAGTTTTTTTAGCCCCAACTTTTTTTTAATTTTAATTACTATTACTTTTTTTTATTTTTAACTAAATTTCTTTTTTTTTAAACTTTTTTTACTTTAATTTTACCTTTTTTATTAATTTTTTTTACCCCATAACGAAACATGGGAAAATAACCAAAAAAGGGGTAATAACCTAGTCCCCCGACCTTTTTTTCCCCAACCCATTGTTATTTTTTTTTGTGTAAAAAGAACTACCACGTGGCAGGTCCCCCTTCGTGGGCCCTCTTTTGTAGCTTTTTTCCTTTATTTTTGTTTTTATTTTTTCCCGCGGCCCCTCTTGGTACTTCATTATTTTTTTTTTTTTGTTTCTTTTTTTTTTCCCCCTTTTTGTTTTTTTGTTTTCCCCCCCGGCCCCTCCTTTTTAGCTTTTTTTTTTTAAATTTTTTTTTTTTTTTTTTTTTCTTTGGTTTTTTTTTTTTTTCCCTTCCCCCGGCCTTTTTCCCCCTTTTTTTTTAACCCTTTCCCCCCCCATGTTTTTTTTTTTTTTTCCCCGCGGGGCCCCCTTTGGGAAAAACTTTCCCCCCTTTTTTTTTCTTTTTTTTTTTTTCTTTTTGTTCCCCCCACGGGGCCCTTTTTTTTTTTGTACCTTTTTTTTTTCCCTTTAGTTTTTTTTTTTGTTTTTCCTTTCCCCGGCCCCCCAAACCCCACCTTGGGGGGAGCCCCAGTGGAAAGGGGGGGGGGGGCCCCCTTTTGGGCCCCTTTTTAAACCCGAAAAGAAACCCCCAAAGGGGCCCCCAAGCCCGGCCCCCTGCCCCCACCTGGCCCCAAAAACTGGAAAAAAAGGGCCCCAAAACAAATTTTTCCCTAAAGAAAATTTGGGGTTAAGGGCCCGGGCCCCCCCTAAAAAAAAAAAAGGGAAAAGGGGGTGGGTTTGTTTTTTGGGGGGGGTAAAGGAAAGGGGAAATGGGGTTTTTTGGGGAAAATAAAATACGTAGTTAGAAACCGGTTTAATTTTTTTGTGGGGAGAAGGGCCCCCCCCCCCATTTTAATAGCCTTTTTTTTTTGGGGCCCCGATTTTAAAATTTCCAAAAGGGAATTTGGGGGTTTAAAAAGGGAAAATTTTGGTTTTTTTTTTAAGTAAAAAAGGAAAACCCCTTTGGGGGGGGTAGGTCCCCCCCCCCAAAAGGCCCCCTTTTTAAACCCTTTTTTTCCCCAAATTTTTTTTTAAAGGTTTTTTTTTTATGTTAAAAATTTTGTTTTCCCTATAAGTGGTTTGTTTTTTAAAAATTTTTGTTAAAAAGGGGTTCCCCGTTTTGTTAAAAAATGGGCCCAATTTTTAAATTTTTTTAATTTTTTAAGGGGAAAACCCCAAAAAAAATTTTTAAACCAACCCTAAAATTAAAAAATTTTTTAAAAATTTGGGGGAAAAGTTAAAGGATTTTGACCCCCCAAAATTTTTTAAGAAAAAGGAAAAAAATAACCTTTTCCCCAATTTAAAACAAAAAAAAAAAAAAAAGGAAAATAAGTTCCCCCCCCCCCCCATAAAATTTTTTTTTTGTTGGGAAAAACCTTTAAATGGGGAAAAAGAAAAAAATTTTTCAACCCTTTTTTCCCCTTCCCCCCCAAACAATTTTGAAAAGGGCCCCAATTTTGTAAAAATTCCCCAAAAATGGCGGGGGTTTTTAAAAACCAAAATAAAAGTTTTTTTTCCCCAATTTTTCCCCAAAAACTTAAAGCCCTTCCCCTGGGCAAAAGGGAAAAAGCCCGGGAAATTGTGGGGTTTTATCCGGGCCTTTTTGGGGGGTTGGGGCCCCCGGGGGCCCCTTGGCCCCCCGGGCCCCCCCCCGGAAAAGGCCCCCCTTTTAAAAAAGGGTTTTGGAAAACCCCCCCCCCATCCCCTTTTGCGACCCCCCTTCCCCTGGAAAAGCGTGGCCCAAAAAATGGGGTTTTTTTTTTTGGGCCCGGAAAAAGAAAACCCGGAAAACACTGTTTACCCAAATTTTTTTTTTCCAAATTCCGGGGGGGTTTCCCCCCCCCCCAATCCAAAAATTTTTAAATTTTTTTTTTTTTTATTTGAAAGAATTTGGAAATTGGGAAAAAAGGGGGGGGTTTTTTTTTTGGGAAAAGAGAGATTTTTTGGGGGGGTTTGGGGTTTTGTTTGGGTTTTTTTAAAAATTTAAAAGGAAATTGAGTCCCCCAAAAATTTCCGGGGAAAAAAAGTTTTTTTTTTTCCCCTTTCCCCTTTTTTAAAAAATCCCCATTAAACCCCCATTTTTCCCCCGGGAAATTTTTGTTTTAATGTTTTCCCCCCTTTTTTTTTTTTTTCCCCCCTTTATTCCCATTTTCCCCCTATTTTTTGGAAAAAAATTTTTCTTTGGGGTTTTTTAAATTTTTGGTTAAATTTTTGGGGGGGGGGGGTTTTTTTTTTTTTTTGGGTTGGGGGTGTTTTTTACTCCCCTTTTAAGGGGAAACCCCTCCCCCCTCAATGAAAAATTAAAAACCCCCCCGGGGGCCCCGAAAACCCTTAATTTTTCCCCCCTTGTAAAAAATTTTTGGGGGACCATTAAAAACATTTTTTTTTTTTTAGTGGGAAATAATTAAACAAAAATTTTTTTTAAAAAATTTTTGACCCTTTTTTTTTTGTTAAAAAACCAAAATCCCCCCAAATATTTTTTTAAATTTTTTTTTAAAAACAAAAATTTTACTTTTTTTTTTTTTCCCCTTTTTTAAAAGGCTAGTTAAAAAAGACCAAATTTTTTTTTTTTATGCAAAAGGAAAAAACCCCCGGTCCCCCCTGAAAGGGGTTTTTAAATTTTAAACCCCAAAAAAATGTTTTGAAAAAAAATTGGGCCCCAAATTTTAATTTTTATAAATTTTTGAGGGAATTTTAAATTTTTTGTACTAAAACCAAAAACCCCTTTTTTTGGGGGATTTTTAAAGTTTGCTTAGTTTTTTCCCCCGAAAAATTTTTGGGGAAATTTCAAAAACCCCTTTTGGGGCCCCCTTTTTTTTTCAAAAAAAATTGGAAAGAAAACAAAACCCAAAGGGAAAGGGGGGGAAAAAGGGAAAAAGGGGTTTAGGTTTTTGTTTGGGTTGGGGGGCCCTTAAAACCCCCCCGTTCCCCCCCCCCCAACCCGTTTTTTTTTTTTTTGGGAAACCTTTCCCTTTCTTTAAAAATTTTTAACTCCCCCCCGAAAAAACCCCAAATTTAAAAAAACCCCGGCAAAATTTTAAAAATCCCCCCGGCTTTCCCGCCCTCTTTTTTTTTGGGGGGTTTTTTTTTCATTGGGTTTTTGGCCCCGGGTTTTTACGAGTAAATTGGGGGTTAAAGCCCGTTGAAGTTAAAAACCCCTTTGGGGAAAAATGGGAAAAAAAGGGAAAAACCCCACCCAAAGGGGCCCCCCCTGGGGAAACCCACAAAGAAAAGGGTTAAATTTTTTCCCCCGGTTTTTTTTTTTTTCCTTTGGGGGACTAACCCCAAAAATCCCCCTTTTTTAAATTTCCCCCTCCCCCTTGGGGTTTTTTTCTAGCCCCCCCTTTTTAAAACCTTTTCCCAATGGGCTTCCCGCAAATAACTACCTGTCCCCCCGGGGGTCCCATTTTCCCCCCAAACATTTGCCCCCCTTAAAAAGGGAAAAAAACTTTGGGTTTTTTTTTTTTTTCCCCTTTAATTTCAAAATAAATTTTCCCGGGCCAAAATCCCCCCCAAAACCCCCCCCCCTGGCCCCCCTGGGGTGACCCTTTTTCCCACCCTTTGGGGGATTTTAGGGGGGGCCCAAAAGGGGTGAACCCCCTTGGCCCCCAAACCCCGGCAAATTTTTTTCCCCCCCCCTCCTGGGAACCAAAACCCCGGAACCCCCCCCCCCCTTACCCGGTTAAAAGTTTTTTTTTTTTTAACCCCCTTTTAAAACCCCCCGAAAAACAATATACATTTTTTAATTTTTTGGGCCCCCCCAATTTAAAACGATTTTTTTTTTTTTTAATGGGGGGAAAAAAAAACAATATTTTTTTTAAAAGATTTTGAACCCCCGTTTTTTTTTAAACCCTTTTTTCCCCCCCTAGGGGGGGAATTTTTTTTAAAGGTTTTTTTTTTTTTTTTTTTTTCGTAAATTTTTTAAAAGGGCCCCTTAAAAAAACCCGAAACCCCCAAATTTTTTTTTTAAAAAGCAAAGGAAAAATCCCGGGCCGGGGGGAAAAAAAGGGTTTTTTTGGCCCAATGGGGAAAAGGGGAAAAAAAGAATTTTTACAGTTTTAAATTCCCCCCCCTTTTTTTCCCCCCCGGGAAATTTTTTTTTCCCTTTCCCCCCGGGAAACTTTTGGGCCCCGGGGAAAAGGGGCAAAACAAAAGTTCTTCATTTTTTCACCTGTCCCATACCCCTCAGTCTTACATTTTTTCCCAGCCTTTCCACTCCTGCCTTAGTTTGTTGACCATTTTTTATAAAGCATACTAATTATAAGCATTTTCAAGATAAGGAGAGTTAAATTAACCATTTTAAAAAAACCCGATTAAAACTTTATTGTTTTGAGTCCTTTTGGTAGGTAATAGCCATTCTGTGTTTTTAAAAAGTGGTTCATTTGGCCTTCTGTTGCCATAGTTTATTTTTCATATAACTGTACATACAATGTGTGTTCAAATTTGAGAAAAAAGTAGAAAAACAAATTATGATGCCCAGATTGTATTATAAAATTCCAGTATTTTTTTTTTTTTTCCAGGCTATATATAAAAAAGAATTAAAAAATTGATGCCCAGATTGAAATGTTCAGTATATTTTTTTTCCCGACTGTAAAAAAATAAAACCATGATACCCAGATTGAAAATATCATTCAGTAATTTTTTTTTTAGGCCTTTTTAAAAACTAAACAGCCCCCAAATATTTACATAGAAAAAAGAAAAGGGGGAGCCCAAGCAGCTTCCTGAAGGGGGAGGAGAGTCTGTGAAAGGGGCCCCGCCCCGCCAAACAGTCCCCCTTTTTTCCCCCCCCGCGGCGCCCCCGCCTGGTGACCCCCACGCCCGCAAAACCACCAAGTCATAGCCACAAACGCAAAACCCTCTCTTTCCTCCATTTCTGTTTATAAATTCACATAAATGTTTCCTGAAACTGTTTTTCCTTCTGACCTTAAATGGCATAAAAATTTTTTTTTTTTTTTAAAAAACCATTTTTCCAGGTTCAACAAGACTATGAGGCCCCAATAAGACTGAGCCTGGAGCAGGAGAGCCTGGAGGTTTTTAAGTCCCTGAACTGTTGTTTTTTTTTTCTGAGATTGACCCCGCTCTCCAATTAAAGGTATGCTGGGTGGTTTACAGGGAGTTTTTTCCGTACACAAGGTTTTTTTTTTTCGTACCCAAGGTTTTTTTTGTTTTTTGTTTCGTACACTGATTTTTTGAGTTTTTTTTTTTTTGTACAAAACCTGGTGTCAATTTCGTAACTCTAGTAATTAAAGTTTTTAACTCTTGAGCTGATAGGTTACGAAAACGACTATGGTTTCATATAGACTACGAAAAAAACTTTTTGGTGGTTAGGTCAAACTTCTTAAACCCCTTTTTACCAAAACAGATCTTTCCTTTGCTATAAAAAATTGTCCCGTTTTTTTTTTCCCCATAAAATTAAAAAAAAGTAACTGAAATATACCAAATTTTTGTTAGTCGACATGGATACTAAAACAGGTCATATTTTATAAAAATATTTTTTTTATATTCACTACAAATCGTCTAAAAGGGTGCCCAAATTACAATGGAAATTACGTTCTGGGGGCTCAAGGGGCTAATGTAACACTGACTTGTGTGGGTAACCCAGTGTTTTTTTTTTCTTGAGTTGAATTTTTGGAGATTTTTTAATTTTTTCCCCCACATAAAAGGTTTTTTTCTCCCTAAATGTGTTGGATGGCCCTCAAAACACAGAGCAAACCTCCCTAAATGTAGATTCTGAATATGTATTATGATCCTTAGAATAATTTATAATAGTATATAATATATTTTTTTTTTTAAAAATTTTAAAGATTTTTTTTACCAAATTCATAGATTTTTACAAAGTAACCTAGTTAGATTTTACAGAATTTAATTTTATAACACAATTGCAAATATATGCTATTTTTCTAAAAAAAAATATGAAGTAGTATGTTTTGAAGATTCTTAAAAATTTTTTTTTTTTTCATGCACATAAATCTTTTCACCTGCTTCATCCCCTTTAATTTTATTTTAGATGTATTTTTTTTTCCTTTTGATTATTTTTTGTCTTCCCCATTTTTTTTTTTCATTTTTCAAAAATATATATTGTATATAAACTTTTTGTTGCAATTTTTTTGCCATTCTATAGTATTATTGTAACATTTCAACGTTGTACATTCTCTCATGGGTCTTTTATTTTTTTTTGGTTTCCCAAAAAATTGGATTTCATTTTTATGTTTTTTTGCTGTTTGAAGTCGTCGGGGAACCCAATGGAGTTGCAAAATTAAAATTTAAAATGTACAAAATTTTTTGAAAGACATAAAGGGAAAAAATTTTAAAAATCAAAGTTAATTTGATACAAATGGTAACTTGGGATAACTAAAGGTGTACTATAATTTTTTTTTTCAATGGTTTAACCTTTTTCACCCCCCAGATTTTTTCCTTTGCTATATAAAAAATTGGTTTTCGAGCCAAAAAAATTTTCGAAAAAAGGTAACGAATATAAGCAAAATTTTAAGTTTTGTTAGTGGACAAAAGGATACTAAAACGGTACAATATCTATAAGTATGGCTATTATTCCCCTTAAATTGTTCTTTTAAAGTTAAACCGCAAATTAGAAAAGGGGGAAATTACCCTTCTGGGTCTCAAGTTTTTAATGAGTTGGACATCAAAGAGGATTTAAGGGGGTGGAAGAATTTTCAGCAAATGGGGCCCCGCCTTCTTCTTTTTCCCGGGCCATACGTCAGAAAGTTTGGGGAAGAGAAGGGGGGAAGAAAACTTCCGCTGACTTTGCTGAATCAAGATTATTCAAAAAAGCATTTTGCCGTTTGATTATGGCCCGGGTCGGGGAATAACGGGGCCGGGGATCTTGGAGAAGGGAAAGATGGCCGGTTTTTGGGGCCAACCCCTTCCCAGGGAGTCAGGGGGCGGGGCCAGAAAAATAGCCGGTTTGGGAAAAACAGGCAGCACAAGAAGAAGCCGGAACCCCCACTAGGCACAGGAAAGCAGAAGTAAAATAATTTCAGCCAAATGGGGCTCAAGGGGCAATCAGGGAATCAGGGGAAATCCAGGCAAAGCAGCTCATCCCGAGGGTCGAGATAGTTTTTGTTGCCCCCTGCAAAAAAAGGCCAATCAAAGTAAAAAAAAAACAAGATTCAAACAAAACCAAGACATTGATAAACCAAAAAGGGGGAATGGAAAATTCAGAATTTTTGCCCAAACTAAATATATAAGGGGGACCGGCCAATTGGCCGAGTGTCCTCAAGAGACATTGAACACGGGCAATCTTCCCAAGCTTTCAAGAAAAATTTCATGGAAAAGGAAAAAAGAGCAGGGAGGGTTTTTCATACTGGCAATGCTTTACTTTTTTGAAAACAGAAAATCAGGGCTTACATACACCCAAGAGAAACCAGGCAAGGAAGGCCCGGGACAAACCCCAAAGCCGGTGGAGGAAACCCATTCCCCCGTCTAAGCTTGGCAAGTGGACAAGTTTAGCCCCAGGGAAACAAGTTGAAGGGGAAAAAGAGAAAAAGAAGGATTTTTCCACAAATTTTTCCCTCGGGGGCCTTAACACTTTTGGGGGACAACAAGGGGGGAGGAAAAATTGAAGTATTAGTGAGAAGACTCAGTTTTTTTTCCCTCACCATTCCCCGGAGGCCAAGACAAAGCTCATTGGAGGATTTTTCCAGTAGCTTTTTTGTCCCTCCAACTGGGGGCCCCTTCTGTCTGCCTTTTAGGGAGGCTGCCAGCGGTGGCAGCCCAGGGAAGCCGCCGGGGGGGGCCCTCCCAGGGCCAAAACAGGTATTTTAATTCTGTGATGGGGAGAACAAAACCCTCAATGTCTCCTTCAAACCAAAAAGGCAAGCAGCTCCCTAGGTGGGCCCTTGTGCCCCCCAAGTTTAAGGGGGGAACATTATGGTTTTTGGTTATAATGCCCATTCAGAGACAAATTATTTTAAGAGGTTTTTAAAAATTTGGGCATTTTTTTGGGCAATACTTTTTTATTTAAAAGTAAACATTTATATAAATATTTTTTTAATGTGAAACTTAGGTTTTTTTGCCATTTTCTAAATTTTCCTTCCATTCCTGCTTTGTCTGCTTCGTCTTTTTTCACCCCTGTTGGGGTGAAAGAAACCCCAGCACTCTGAGGGGTGTTTGTTTCCCCAGAAAAAGGAATGGTAGAAAAAGTGGAAGGGTGACTAAGGAAGGTATGTATGAAATGAGTAGAGCGGGGTGGGTAGAGAGGGGGACACTCGCAGTGAAAAAATGGGAGGACAGGGGGTGCTGGAAGAAAAAGTGAGGAGCTTAGGTGTGAGGGATTTTGAGCATGTAAGGGGGTTGTACAATGACAGGAAAAAATGGAGGATTCCATTCGAAATTACTCCTTGGGGGAGTTTCTTAGGGAAAAGGGCTCAGAAGTAATTAATTTAATAATAATGATTTATTATCGCCCGGGAGGCCATTTTCAGACAAAAAAAAAGCAAGCAAACAAGAAGACAAGGAATTTTTAACTTAAGTACTAGGGCCCCAAAAAAAAAATATTATAATATAGGCCCAACATTTTGGGGAACATAGAAACAAAGTTTGGCCCTAAAGTACAAAATAGATTTGACAGGTTTGACCATTTTCACCACCCTCATGTGTGAGAATCCTTCCAATGTGGGGATTGGGCCATTTGGAGGCCCCCCCAAGGGGGTCCTGCAAAACTTGGGGATCAACAATGAGAGCGGTGATGAAATTTAAAAAAACCAAAAACTGGGCAGTGAGTGCAGGTTTAATTTCCCCTTTCATTACCTGGTTTTTTTTTTAAAAACTTTTTGGAAAAATGTTTTTTTTTTAGTTTTTTTGATGTTGATTTTTTTTTTCTGCATTAACTAAAACCACTCAAGAAAAACCCTTTTTAAGACCACAAATCAAAGGGAAATCCATGGATCAAAGCCACATGTGGGGGATTCTTTCCCCAACAATTTTTTTTAAGATTTTTTGTTAAACCCTTTTTAGGAGGGGGGGGTTTTTGGGGGGGGTTTTTTTTTTACTTTGTAACAATACATGTATATTTAATTTTTTTTTTTCCCACGACCCTTTTTTGCCTTTCCCTTTAAAGTAGTGTGGTAAAGAAAAAAATTTCCTACCAAGTTTTAAAAATCAAAGAGGGAAGTTCCCGATTGTCAGTGGGGCCCAACGAAAGGAATAAAAATTTTTTTTCTTTATTTTAAAATTTTTTCCCCCTGGCATAATTTTCCCCAAAAAACAAACTGTAAAAGGGAGGGATAGATACTTGCTCAGACTTAGGGGGGACTTGGGTGTAAAACTGAAAACCCGGCCAGGGGATGATTACTGAAGCCTTCCAAAACCCCTTTCAACCCCAATTTTTTTTCCTATGCATAAAAAAAATTTTTTTAATTTTTTTTTCAGGCCCTGAAAAAATTTAGAAAAGGGGAAAAAATTTAATATACCCAAAATTTTTAGTGACAAGGGTTACGAAAAAGGTTTTTATCTGTAAAAATTTTCTTATATTTCATAAAAGTTTTTTTTAATGGTACCCAAAAACAATGGAAATTCGTTTTTGGGTTCTCAAGGGGTTTTTTTAAAGTATAAAATGGGAGCCCCAATCATGTTTTGTCCCCATCTGCAAAGCCCCGCACGACCAATGGCCTGGTGGAAGAGTGTCCCGTGGTGGGTGCAGGTGGCCGCTGGCCGTAATTTGAATCACATGCCCCAGTGCGCCCCAAAAGCATTTGGCTGACATAAAAACTAAGAAAATAAGGAGCTACAAAAGGGCCCCGAGACCCCCACCGAGGGAGTTTCTGTTTTTTTTAACACACCCCACATCCACCTTTCATCCCCTCCATGAAATTATCTAGCCTCCTTTTTTTAAAGCTCATTCCTTTTTAAAGGGTCAAAAAGCATTCCCTCCAACACTTCTTTTTTCACCATCCCCACTCCCTACCCTCTCACATCTCCTACCAAGTAGGTCTTAGGCAATGTTTCTGGTAGCCTGTCACCAAAACGATTTAAAACCCTCCTTTTATTACATCATTAAATTAAACATCATGGTTTTCAAAAGCCCTATGTCGTTTTACATGAGTAACCCCTTTTTCCCCTGAAGGCCCCCATTTCCAAAACCACTCATATACATGCCTTTGAGTCAAATTCCTCTAGTTTTAAATCAATCCCCAGGACTTGATTTCATGTGCTTTTGGTGTTTTGTACTCTTCATGATATTTAACACACTCATCCATTTCATTTTCACTCATTTAGGCATGGCCAAAAATCAACAAAAGATGCCGTCCAACACCACTTCACGTTTACTGATCTTATTTTTTTTTGGTTAGTTCTGATCCTCAACTCCACTTGTTAGAACATAAGACATAAGAAAATAAGGAAGGTACAAGAGGGCCGAAAGACCCAACACGAGGTATTTTTCCTGTTACTTAACACTACCTACATCCACCTTTTTCACCCCATCCATGAATTTATCTACCTCCCTTTAAGCTCTTAATGACTCCGCACTAGCTACCTGTCTTTCTGAGTCCCCCCATTCCAATCATTTACCACCCTATTTGTGAACCATTTTTTTCCTTTTATTTTTTTTTTTAAACTACGCTTTTCCAGCTTGAATCCGTTACTTCTTGTTCTAACCCCTGGTTAATAGCCAGTTGGGTACTTGCTGGGCCAGTAATCTTGAACTCTAACCTCAGGGGATCCTTTAGCTGGTGGGGACATGCCAGTGTGGGCTTGAGGAGACTCTTGAATTTAGGGGGTTTTCAGTGAGGGGGTGACACAGACAGGTGACACTGCTGGGCTTTATGGGTGCCGGGAAAGTATGACAAAATGATGAAGCAACATTTAGTACTTTTGATAATTCTGTTGTAGTTATCAAATTAATTTTTACATTTAAATTAAATGTTATCTTTCCATCCTGTCTTTTCTTTCCCAGATGCCACCCTGAAGATTTTTTGGGAAATAGCCAGTTTTTACGATATCAAGCAAAAAAAATGAGTTAGGATTTCCATATCTAACCATTTTCCCTTTTACTTGGATGTACACACTCTTATTGTGACGTCCAACAGAGAAGGAAGATTTAATATGCTTTTTAACCACACATAATCTACCTAAGCTAAAGAGACAAACATGTAGGCGGGCACTGGCTTGTCATGTGTTCTAGCTTACCATTGCTTTAATAAATTTCATGGTATTTTACTTGTGTTTAGTACATTTAGTGTCTGACTTTGTACTATTAGTGCTAGCCTCGTTTAGAACAAACCAGTAGGGGATACTGGGTAGTACTAATATTACAAATTAATTGTGTGAAGGAAATAATACAAAGTTATCCAAAAGTTTATTTCATTTTCCTAAAGTGTTCCTGCATCGTACTCGCCTCATCCCTCACCAGGCACCTATCCTGCTCCCTATCCCGGCCTGATTACCCTCCGCCCCTCACCAGTGTCTAATGGTGTGGGCCATTGCCATCTCGCCCACCCTGGACCACTCTTAGGTAATTAATAAATCTGGAATTGATTTTGGATTTAACGGTACGTAGTACGGCAAAAATAGGCACGCTATTTCCTTTCAGTTATTGAGGACTGTATTGAGGGCAAACAGTGGTCCACATCTGCAGAGAAAAACTAGCATATTAATGAAAAAAAGATGAGTAATAGCAATTCAATGAGTGTATACGTAAGTTACACAGCTTTTTGTATGCAGATTTGTTTTGTACGAAAAATTTTGGAACAAGTTTGATGCGATTATCTTTTTTATATTTTTTTTTTTTTATTCTACCTCCCTTTTTATTATATTTCTTTAAATTGTGTTTCATTGCAATGAATGTGAGGTGACGGTAGAATTTGAGGCAGGGAGATTTAGTAGCCCCCCGTTGAGGGGCCCTAAGGGGGTCGTCAACATCGGCGCGCGGCGTGAGTCACGGGCCAAAGGGCCGAGAAAAATCGGAAAAGCTACAGCCCCATATCTTTTGGTCCTTATTATTTCCCTTCTCCAAACCCGGGGTAGGTGGTTTTCCCTTTTTGAAAAAACCGAAAATTCCAATAGAGGTGGTGGGTGGGGTGAGAGGCGTTATTGTGTAGCATAGGGGGGGCGGTAAAAATGGGGGTTAAGATCTGGGGTTTCGGGGGGGGTTTCCTTGGCGCTGATTGGCTGGGGACTCCCTCGAGCTGCTCCTCGACCAAATGAGGAGAGGGGCGCCTCACTTGCCTTTTTTACCCACCGCCAATTAAGTGACACCCCCCTTCTTCCCTCCTTTTTCCTACCCCGTGGCCCAAACCCCCGCCAAAAAAGCCTTATTACCCCCTGTTTTTTTTCCTGCGATTTTCCCGCGACCGGGAAAACGCCTGCAGGACCTGAACCCGGGGGTTACGTGGGTCCCTTCGAGGGGCAGGTCCTTGGGGGTTCCCAAGGGTAAGGGAAAGGTTCTTTGCCTCAGGATGAGGCAAAGGTGGGGGCCCCCTCCCCCCCCGGGGCCCAGGGTGGGTCGAACGGTGGCCATGGCAATACTTTTTGAGGGGACCTGGGTTTGGGGAGGCCGGGCCCGAGCGGGGGCGTCCTCGGGCCCTCGGGCCCGCAGGACAGTGAGGGGGGAAGCAAGCCCTGGGACGTTTCCCCTGGGAGAACGGGGAGAGAGTCTGAGGAGGAGCAAAACATCAAGGAGGAAAGCTGGGACTCTTCCCCCCCCTCCTCGCAGCGGGATGAGTCAGAGCACTCCGTCAAAGTCAGAGCCTGGGGACCCAAGGAAAAAAAGGGGTGGGGGGGTGATGACGAGGGGGGCCCGAAGGGGAGTACAATGGGGGTGTGGGGCAGCAAAACTCATGGAGGGCGGAGGTGTACCCCCATAAACCGTCCTTCCCCATGGAGGTGAACACCACCCGTGGAGGCCCAGCAACCCAACTATGCCTACCCGTGTGCTCAAGAACATGCCCCCAACGGCGTGCTGACCCACCGCAAATCTTTACGGAAGGCTGAGCGCTTTCGGTGTGCGTGGGGCATCATCAAAAGTACGCGCAACATTGTGGACACGCGCAGCGAGGACCAGGGAGATCTACCTGGAGAAGCAGAACGTGTGGCAGCAGATTGTGGGGAGGTAAAAAACAGCCGCGGAGAACATCATGGTGCGGCACCGCGAGAAGGATCTACGCAAGTGCTGGGGGACAACATAAAATTTACCGTGCCAAAGCAGGCCGAGAAGAGAATTGTTCAAGGGGAGATGAAGGTGGAGGACGAGGGAAGGGCGGGCATCAAGGTGGGGGCCTCCGGACCACTACGGCTTTCCACCTACCCTCAGGTGTGTGCTGCTGCCTTGTTATTTTTGGGGATAAATATTCCGCAGGAGTGGGGCGGGCTCCCCCAGGCTTACAGCTTACTTTTTTCCTCTATTTTATTTATTTCAGTAGTTTTTTCACTTCCCTGGAAAAAAAATTATAGCTGGGGTTGGTTAGCATAGGGGTAACTTTGGGTTAGGTCTTGTTGATTTTATTTAGGTTAAAAAAGCAAATTTTTTGGTGTGCGGATTGGCCCGGCTGGTTGGCGGCCGCCACTCCTGCGGAAAAATTTACTTTGTACTCCTGATAATTTAGTAGTAGTCATGATGATAATGATACTGTAGCCACATTAAGAACAGTTGAATGCCCCAGATCTAATTTATGAAAAGCTTAGATAGTTTTAAAAAAAAAACTTTTTCCCCTTCGTTTCCCTGCTGAAAAACAAACTCCCATTGCTTAAATGGTTGAGCCTTATGTTGCAAAGTATGAATTTATTTTTTACCACAAGTTCACAACTGCCAATCTATTTTGCTAACAATACATCTTGAATACTTTCTCATATCAAATGATTATTTGAATATTGCCCTTTTTTCTGCATCATTTTCCCGTGAAAAAACACTAACATATTTATCTTGATGGCAAAACAAACCGTCTGCCCCTGTTGCATCTTGAACTTGTCATGCTGTAATTAGCAGTCCAGTCTCTGCCTTATTGTGATAGTTTTTGTGTAAAATTAACGTTGGGCTCTTTTTGTCTCGATAAACTTGAGGACTCGTGTCATTTATGTTATTTTTGTCCAATGTTTTTGAAATAATTGCAACTTCTATTACAAGGTTGTGAATTATTCTTTTCTTTATGCTATAAGCATTGTTGCAGCCTTAGTATTATGATAACTCAAACCTATATCTGGCAAATTTGTTCCTGATACTTAAATTTCCAGCTTGCCTTAAATTCAATGCTTTCCAACATGGGTGAATAGTATATTCATATAATGTTTGTTTTGTGATCCAAGTTTTTGACACTTCAGAGATTCTTTTCAGTAATTTGGGGACAGTGTATATAGATTACTGAAAAAAGTACTTGCACTGACAATTTTCTGAGGATAATTAGATGCACTTTTCTACCCAAGGTTTTTGTGTCATTATGTGGTGTTTTGAGGTTCATGGATAACAAGGTTGTGTGGCGCAGGGCTGGTGGTGCTCAACCTTGGTCAGTATAGGAGCACAGTGTAAAACTTAAAATGATTTGCTGGCTGGGAACACAAACCCAACATAATTTTGAGACAGTCTTAAACTCAGAGGTTTTTTAAGAAGTTTATGTTTGACAAAATTTACTTGACTTAACATTCTATTCTGATTTAATTTCCCCTCACAAAAGACTTTGAGGATGCCTGGCATAGTGGTGAACTTTCCTCCTTTCCCTTCCCTCCCCGGTTGGTGAGGAAGAGGAGGGGGGCCGCCCTTAAGAAGGGACGGCAGGAGTCACCCAAGCTGTCCAGCCTCCTGCTGGCTGCTGCACACAAACGCTCCCCTACCAAGAAGGCCACCAAAAAAGCAGCGGTGGTACAGCCAATAAGAACAGCAACAGCAGTAACAACACCTTTCCCTACAGCATTTCCCTCATGTACCAAAGTGATGCATGTCAGAAAGAAAGGTCCCAGTCAAACAACTGGTTTCTGGCCTCACATCCCAGGAGATTCCCATCCTGCCCAAGGGGCCTGGGCCCGCCTGTCTTCTCCATCACCAACATCCCCAACCCGTCAGGAACCCCCGAGTCAGGACTCGGCCTCCCCCCGGGGCAAAACCCCGCCCGTCCCAGGCTCTCAAGCCCATGCCTAGCCCCCAAAAGAGGTGCCCCTCCAAGCATCAGCACAGTAAAGCCAAAGGGCAGCATTCGCCCCCCAACAGGAAGTCCAATGGACTTCCTCAAGGCCCGGGGCCCAGCAGGGTCCCCAGGCCAAGCTCCACCCTCCCCCGGGCCCCCCAAGGCCCGAGCGAGGACCCGGGTGCTGGGCTCCCCCTGGTGACACGCCCATGGGCGGACACGAGGC